>JAODAL010075929.1:0-13805 GCA_025379985.1 Phyllomedusa bahiana | reverse complement strand
GTTTTTTCTTTGTTTTTTCTGGGTTTAGGGATTGATAGCCTATTACAGAATCCTTCCTTAAAGTGGGGATGAGATGTAGTACTACACACAGCCTCACACATGGTTGGCGCAGTGTCAGATATTCAGTCAGTTCATATATAATGATAATAATAGCAATAACAATTATAATATTGTAATATTTTCCCTATTGGGTCAGAATGCGTACCTGTTCAACTCTAAAGAGGTTGTCTGCTTTGGACAATTCATATTTATTAGAAACAGGACTGTACTGGCCCAGAGAGGACAGGGGAAATCCCTGGTGGTTCCCTGGGCATTATGCGCCTCTGGGTATGGCATGCCTAGGACTGCTTTCTCAGGGAAAAAGGCAGAGAAAGATAAGCAGAGTGCAAGAGTCATGTGCAGTGTGTGCAGTCATGTACAATAGCTAAAGGGTGAACACCAAAAATCAACTCAACTGGTGGGCCCCAGGTACCCCAGTCCAACACTGATTAGAAAGGTCCATTGACAAGAAGCTGATCACAAAGATTTTCCCTGCTGGGACCCCCTGAAATTAGTTGTAGTCTGTGAGAAATCCTGTCAATAAGGGCGACATGTATGAACAGGGCCGTGCCAGAAGTCTGGCGTCTTTTCAGTCCGACATCTAGAGCAGCCCCGTTCATTATATTTTGAAACCTGTTGCACGCCAATATCAGGAGCATTACAGAGTGCCTACAGCACTTTGTAATGCGCCTGATTTCGGGGGCGTGCAGGAGGCGGGGGCGCACTAGAACCGTACGAAGCTATAGATCCCCTTGACGTTTTGGGAGGTGAGCTTAATACAATCTTTAATCAAATACTGTAAACTAAGAGTCCCAGGTTTTTTCTATTTTCCTTAGCGTAATGCATTTTTCAATATTCCGATATACCTTGGGGTTTTTATTTAGTTTTTGTGCCACTATATTTGTTAGAATATCTATTGCCTTTTTATGTGCACTTGCTTTCGTTTTTCAAATATATTTTAGATGTGCACAGCTTCGTATTTTTGTTCTTTGAGTTTGGTAATCCTTTGGCTTGCTGCCACAGCTCCCTCTTTTTAACCAGTCAGGATGACCCAGTTGCTATTCTACATTCCCTAAAATTCAGTCTGGATTGCCCCTATGGGGAAGCATATTTAGTGTAGGGCCCCTACCTGCTCGGGGGACCCTTGACGTTTTGGGAGGTGGCTTAATAAAAAATTTTGATAAAATACTGTAAATAAGGTCCCGGGGTTTCTATTTTCCTTTTAGCAGTAATGCATTTTCAATACCCCGATATACTTTGGGTTTTTATTTAGTCTTTAGTGTGCCACTGATATTTGTTAGATATATGCTATTGCCTTTTTAGTGTGCACCTATGCTTACGTTTTTCAGAATATATTTTAGATGTGCACAGCTTCAGTATGTTTTGAAGCTATTGATTTATAGCTTCAGTATGGCAATTCCAGGCACATTACTGCTGGAACAGGTAAACCACTTTCAAAGTGGTTTACCTGAGCCAGAATTATCATTTCTGCGCTAGAACGCGCCTGATTTATGACCCACAGTAGAGCGGGTTCATAAATCAGGCCCATTCTACGCTATTCTTATGCGCAGAAAAATTGACGTCTAAGTGCCATAAATCATACATGTCGTCCAAAGTGTTTAATTTCCCTGCAGCGCCACCGCAGGGGGCATGAAAGACTACACAGTGCTCATTCACCTTAAAGAACCCCCCGAAGCCCTAACGAAGGGGAACCAGGACTTTGGAGTGGGGGAAACTAGAGCTCCATTATAGTCTTGGAGTTTTTTGCTGTATAGCTGTAGGTATTTAAGCTGATGGTTTCAGTGTATGCATAGTATATTTATTGTAAGTAACTTTGAGCAAAGGGGGATAGGTTTTGAGAGGGCAGCTTGCAGTCCCTGCATTGTGCTTAAGCTCCTGCCTGTGTAGTTTATAGTTATGAGCAGGGGGGTTGTGATATGAGAGGGAGGAGTGTGTGGATGGGGAAGAGTTTACTGTGAGGAGGGTGGGGTTAGGTATAGATATAACGTCCGGTCTTCTCCTCCTCTTCCTCTTTTCTCTCACCAAGAAGTCAAGGAAAGATGTCCCACTCGCCCCTATTTTAATGAATCTTCTGAAACTTGTGTTTAGCTATGATCTGTACATTGATGAATGTATTATTGTATTGTTTCGGTTCTGGGAGAGCGTTTGTGGATTCTGGAAGTTGCAGGTCAAGTTATGGTGGACTGATTTTAACTCAAAGAGGATGTTAAATCTCATGGTGTGAAGAGGCTGAGCTTTGGAAGTGGCCAGCCTTAAGGATGGTATAATGGTAATGGCATCCAGGGGTGGGCATGGCGATTAAGCAGGAGTGAGGATCTTCAGCAGGGTCATTGGTGCCCCTAAAGTGTGCTGTCTCTGCTAGAATGGAAAGCCAGAGCGTGCCGCCCCTTTATTGCTGTCTGGCTGGGTACTGCAAGACAGCTGGGAATATCACACAATTGCCTAGCACTTCACCTGACTCCTTCTATATTAATTGTACTTCTATGGTTTTAATAAAGCTGTGGTCATTTTGACACCAAAGGAGAATGTGTTTGTGCATTTATTCTTGTGTTTGAACTGGGTACTAGGTAGAGCGGGGGTTCAGCCCATATCTAAAAGTCATGTGTTTTCTGAATTGTACACACTACATATGTCCTTTTTGGCCATGCAGATGTCATAGCAGGGATCCCTTGAATGAGCAGAGATCTACTAACAAAGAAGATCTCTTCCCTGGTAGACCTGGTCTTTCCACATATTGCATAGTCAGCCATTTTAAGGGAAATACATATCCAGTGTCACTTGTGTTTCTGAGGATAATGGCTTTCTATATTTCAAAGACAGAAAAAAATATTTTGAATAAACAAAATCAGTAAATTATAATAACTAATGCGGCCTTTGCACATTTTGGAGAACCACACCTCATCCTTTATATTCTTTACATCGTAATTTTTTCTGAGGCTTTAAGGATCCATTTAAGAAGAATACTTCAATCATGTGCTGTCCTTAAAAACTGAGGCAGCTTGTGACTCGCTACCTCCAGCAGGCTATCAAGTTGATGTGTCGGTGACAGTCGGGGGAAGCTGATGAAATCCCTGACAGCTGACTGTGTCCTGTCCATCAGGCTGGCTACCCCCACGACTGTCTCTCTTTTTAATCTAATATCTCAGCAATGGACATATGTCAGTGTGCCGTAGCTTCTGGAGACAGCTCTCAGGTCCCTTAAGCCTTGAAATAATGTGAGTCGGAAGGATTCAGTCAGATAAAATCATTAAAGTACAAGAATTTGGACATTAGTGATGGGCGACAATGCAATTTTCTTAAAAGTTGACCCTCAATTATGCCTCCAGACCTTGATTTTCCCAGATTTTATTCTTGCTTATAATGTAACCAACCTTATAATATTTGTCACTAGATTCATTTATATAATAACACTCACTTTACTTCCTGTAGATAAAAAGCAAGATTTTTGCAGCTTCTCGAACCTCCAACCTTGGTTTTCTAGATTGTATTCTTCCTTAAAATCTAACCAACTTCACAATATCACTCCATTCATTTATGTAATAACATTCACTTTACTACTTGAAGTAGATAAAAAAAACTATGGGTGACATGTATGAAACTGTTTAGGTCTAATACTCACTCTTTTGCCCATAGTAATCTGTGCGCAAAAAAGTGAGTTTTAGACCTAAACAGGTTCATACATGTGGCCCATAGTTTTTTGCAGATTCTCCACCTCCAGTTTTGCCCTCCAACCTTGGTTTTACCAGATTTTATTTTTCTTTAAAATCTAACCAACTTTACAATATCACTACATTCATTTATGTAATAACACTCACTTTACTACTTGAAGTAGATAAAAAAACATAGGGCGACATGTCCAAAAAGTGGCGTTTCTATGCCAGTTTTAGGCACATTAAATCAGTGTAAAGTGCGCCTGAAAGTCCGATATTTTCTAAAAATTGGCGTCAGGTATACCTTTCATAGATTACTTAATGCGCCTAAAATGGCACATCGTATCAAAAAGGGGGCATTGCATCAAAAAAGGGCGCATCCTATCAAAAAAAGGGGCACTGTATCAAAAAAGGGCGCATTGCTCAACACTCGGCCCATAGCATATCATAGGTAGTATATGGTATGCGTCTATCAAGGCTCATTGCCCGACGGGGGCGCATAACATATGTAATGTGACTCAATAAGCGCATTTCACGACGGGGGCGCACAGTGCACTATATTTATGTGCATTACAAAGTGTCCTTCCCGGCGTATAATGCGCCTAGTTTTGGTGTGCAACAGTCCCTTTACAACAAGAATATGGCGTAATAAGTCCTTTTTCCGCAAAATAGAACAAAAAACTGGCGTTGGCATGTTGGGACATGTGGCCCATAGTTTTTTGCTGATTCTCCACCTCCAGTTTTGCCCTTCAACCTTGGTTTTACCAGATTTTACACTTCCTCATAATCTACCCAACTGCACAATATATGTCACTACACAAATTTATTTATATAATTATACTCACTTTACAAACTGTAGTAGATAAAAAACAAGACTCTTGCAGCTTCTCGACCTCCAATTTTGCCCTTCAATCTTTGTTTTACCAGATTCTATTCTTCTTTATAATCAAACCAACCCTAAAATATATGTCCCGACATTCATTTACTGTATGTAATAACACTCTACTACTTGTAATAGATGAAAAACAAGGCTCTTACTGCTTCTCGACATCCAGTTTTGCCCCCCAACCTTGGCTTTACCAGATTTTACAATTCTTTATAATCTAACCAACTTTACAATATACTGTATGTTCCTACACGCAATTACAATCACTTTAAACAAGATTCTTGTATCTTTCTATAAGGCATTTAGGGCCACACGTATGATAACTGGCTAGGTCTAAAATTCAATTTGCTGCCCATAGAAGCCAATCACAGTGTCCATTTCATTTCATATGGTGCTCTGGAAAAATGAAAGTGGCACCCTGATTGGTGAGTTTTAGACCTAGCCAATTTTCATACATGTGGCCCTTAATGTCTTATTGTAGTTGATTGAACATCATGGACATCATAACTCCATTAGAGAAAGGCCTAATGTGGGATTTCAGAAACAAGAAAGGTTGACTTTGATAGTCACTAGAGAGTGTGGCATGAAGAGCATGACACCATAAAATACAAGGTTTTATCCTCAAAGACAGGGATTTTATAATGGGCCCACAGCCTCGTTCCACTTGGCTTCATGTGGCTGATGTACCTGTATAAAAGTATTGATCTGATGGTGACTACCAACTTCGGATCTAATTATGTTTTTGAATACTTTGCAGCTCTTGGCTGAATGAGTTAGGTCTCCCTCACATAACATTTTCAGCCTCTGTCGCTGGTATCTGTTAGGGCATATTAAATAAACTATCCCAACGTATTCCATGAAGGGGCCACAGTGGAGCTAGAGCAATCTATAGGGCAAATGTAGTCTACTTTTGTTTGCTCTGTTTCCTGATCATATACGCTGTATGTGCTGGACAAAAAAGAGTGGTTTAATATGCTTTTGTGTCCATCCCATACAGCATATACAATTACGAAATAAAGCAAACCTACTTCTTAAGAGACTACATTTGCCCTATAGATTTGTCTGGTTCCTCTGTGGCCCCAATCTGGTATGTGTTAAAATACCTTTCCCAAGATATCCTGATGGATACCAGCGACGGAGACCAAAAAATGTGATATAAATGGGACATTAGCAGTCAGATTAATATTCTTCTATAGTGTTTAAATACAAGACAGGAGCTAAACCTACTCGGTTGAATCCATAACTCGGGGACACATCAATCGACTGTAAGTTCAAAATTTCAGGAGCGAAAAGATAGTATTGGAAGTCATGATTACTACTGGGGTTGCTGGTTTGTTGGCCAAAATAAGTTTTCAAATGTATAGTGGTAAGGGATTTGGAAATGGAGGGGATGGTTAGTGCTTAGAATTGCTAGAAGATCATGGGAAAATAATTTATTTTTAATATTACCCACCTTTCTCTTCCCTGTTAAAGGATATGTTTCACCACCAACTGTTTATTATCTGTTTTATATTAAACATATTCTGACCCTTCCTGTTCTGTAGAGAAAACATTTCAGCAGTCTCCTCATAATGAGGACAGACAGGTTTACAATGAAAGGTGACACTTATGTGTATACAGGATGTGATAACACAGAATCCACCAGTCACAATAGGAGCTCACCCCTTTCCTCCTTCCTGCTCATGGACTTCTTCCCAGGTCAAAGATCATGCCTAGAAAACTCTCCCATAGAAGTCAATGAGTCTTCTCTAGTTCACAGGCTCTTATGTTCATATTGGTGCAGTAAAGCATTGCCCTAAATGCTGTGAAATGCAGCTTAGGTTAGGTGTTTGCCTCCCTAATCATAAAGAGAAAAAACAAAATTGAAAAAGACGAAAAGTAATCTGTCTTTAATGAGTGAAAAAGATATTGGTGATACAAATGTAGGCCCCACAGGAAGCATTAGACCTTCTATACATATACCCCTGGTCACATAATCATGAATGTGTGCATGGAGTAGCCACATTTAGATGAATGCTGATATTAGCATTGGCAAAATCTGCCTTAAATTGCAGGAATATAATGGCCTTTATTATGTTCCCTAAGTCGGCAGGTTAATGAGGGAAGGTAAGTATTATTTATTATTGTTATTTTATTTTTCATTGCCGTTCTTTATACCTACCTACTTATGGAGGGATGCTTATATGACTACCTACCTATGGAGGGGACTTATATACCTGCCTCACCATGGAGGAGACTTGCATTCCTGCCTAACTATGGAGGGGACCTACATACCTGCCTAACTATGGAGGGGACCTATATGCCTACCTAACTAATAACTTATATACCTACTTAACAATGGAGGGGACTTACATACCTACCTATAGAGGGGTGCTTATATACCTTCCTAGTCATGTGTCTGTCTACGACACTGTCCATCTTCTTTCCAATGCATATTCCTGCATTTCAAAAAATAAATCAAGAAATGCTTTGAATGACAAAACAAATACCAATTTTCATAAGATAAAAGAACGAGTCTGTCTTTTGAACATGGCAAGCCAGCTTATTTTTGCAAGATTTAATATTTGCCCTTAGGTTTCCTTTATATTTGATGAGCTTTCAGCAGGATTGAAGTGGCAGTACAGTGTTGTGAGGAAGTGCATAAATACTCCATTTCTACCTCCTATCAAAGAAAACAATATAACCAAAGATATGCGAGAAGAACTCTTGATTATTACTTCTTAACCGTTTCAATTTTCCAGGGGCTGGAACGCGTTCTGCTGCAGGCCATGAGGACAGCAGTGCTGAGCGCAGCCTGGAGTGATTATGCAATTATAGTACATTCGTCAATATGGTATTGCTTAGAATACATACAGTGGTCCATATAGGGATGTCTGCAACTATCCTGCAAGTTGCTTAAAACAGCATGTTGTACAGCAATGACATGAAATTACAACTAATCAGCAGGGAAGTTTTTGAAGTCACGTTCTTGTTTGGAGCCACCTTATGAAATATTAAGAACTTGCATAAATAATAGTTTCTGATATAGCGTCATTGTTGAGAACCATGACCATATACGCATAAGGTCTTCAATACTGACCTATAGAAATTCCATCCTCCACTCTAGGGCTGTAAAAAGTAGCCAGGAAGCCACATAGCAAAGATGGGATGAGGCCTGGCTCCACCATGACCTCCTTGGCAGCAAGTGAGCTGCTCCTTTTCTCTAACAGTGATTTGTGTCACGTTCCCTACTTTCGTGCCTTACCTCCATGCCGATGCTCCCTTGACCTTCCCTGCTATTGCTCTCCATGGTATTTGCTAGACACCCTGGCCCTCCATCCTGACATCTTCCCTTCTGCTGTCCTTCTCTTATTAGACATCCATAGCACATGTGTGCTGGCTCCAAGACTTCTGGGATAACAGAAGATTTGTCTTCTCCACCAGTGCCTTTAGGCCCTAAAACAATTAAGGGGCTACTCAAGTAAGCAAAGAGAATCTTTACTTCCCAAATTTAAAAAAGGAAATCTTCTGATCCATATATTCCGTTCCCAAACTGGCTAGCTTCCTATTGACATCTGTTTCTCTGCTGCCTGTGCTGACCTTCTGTTTGCTCCATATATTGCAAAGATCTCAGTCTGTCCACCATGATACCTCATTCAACCATGCTTGTCTTGATCTCCACCTGCACTCAGATCTATCAGCTGTTGCCTAGACTAAGGACCAGGTGGTTTCATGCAGCTCTGCTCTTCTCCTTTTATTATATAACCCTATATCTTACAGAGCTCAGAGTTATAAATGATAGATCTGACACTCCACCATTACTATAGAGTGTTGGTTTTATTTATATAATGCTATATATCACATAGCTCAGCTTCTCTCCTCTATCATATAACCCTATATATCACAGAGCTCAGCTTCTCTCCTCTATCATATAACCCTATATATCACAGAGCTCAGCTTCTCTCCTCTATCATATAACCCTATATATCACAGAGCTCAGCTTCTCTCCTCTATCATAAAACCCTCTATAGAACAGAGATCTGCTTATCTACTCTATCATATAACCCTATATATCACAGAGCTCAGCCTCTCTCCTCTATCATGTAACCCTATATATCACAGAGCTCAGCTCCTCTCCCTATATCCCAATATAACTCGTATATTACCAAACAGAGCTCAGCTTCTCCCTCTATCATATAACCCTATATATCATAGAGCTCAGCTCCCTCCCCCTCTATCACAAAACCTCTATATATCACAGAGCTCAGCTTTCCCCCTCTTCCTCTAATATAAACCCCTTTAATATCTTTTAAGAGCTCAGTTTCTCCATCTTCCCTCTATCACTACCCCCTATAAATTTCACACAAAAGTAATCCGGGGCCTATTATCCCTTTCCCCTATCATTAAAACCTCTATATTCTTTCACAAGAGCTACAAGCTTACTCTACCTCCCTATACCTAATATATTTTAGGGGTAAACCAGGAGGCTCAGTTTTTCTCAATCCATTGGGGCATTGTAAGCAGAGTGCTCGATAAAAGGTGACCGTTCAAACTAATGCGCCTCCAGTAAGTTACAAATTACTGTTGCGGACCGCAACAGTAATCTGGGCAGTGGCGCAATGAAGTGTGACCACACAACCTAGTCACTCTGCAGAGGCTCTGCGGCCCAGGAGCTGATGGAGGAGCGTCCCCTCACTGACGGCATTATGACGCCACCAGTGTCGGGCAGAAGAGCAAGAGGCTTGCCAGGTGAATGAGGGAAGGTAAGTATTATTATTGTTATTACTTTTTTCATTTTTTTTCATTGCCATTATGTATACCTACATACTTATAGAGGGGTGCTTATATTACTGCCTACCTATGGAGGGGACTTATATGCCTGCCTCACTATGGAGGAGAACTATATTCCTGCCTAACTATGGAGGGGACCTATATACCTGCCTAACTATGGAGGGGAGCTATATACCTACCTCACAACGGAGGGGACGTATATACCTACCTATGGAGAGGACTTATGCACCTACCAACCTATGGAGGGGTGCTTATATACCTACCTGACTATGGAGGGAACTCATATGCATACCAACATATGGAGGGGTGCTTATATGCCTATCTAACTATGTAGGGGTCTTATATATCTAGCTAACTATAGAGGGCACTTATAGACCTACCTAACAATAGAGGGGACTTATATACCTGCTTAACTATGGAGGGGTCTTACATAACTACCTAACTAAGAAGGGGACCTATTTACCTGGATACCTTTCTAAGGAAGGGACACACACAGATTCATGTTTGCAAATGCACACAGGAACAAAGACCTACATTTTTGGAGACATGTCCTGTGGTCTGACGTAACTAAAATTGAACTGTTTGGCCTTAATGACCATTGTTACGTTTGGAGGAAAAAAGGAAAAGCTTGGAAGCTTAACACCATCCCGTGAAACACGGGGGTGGCAGCATCATGTTGTGGGGTTGGTTGCTTTTCTGCAGAAGGGACTGGTGCACTTCACAAAATACATGGCATCGTGAGGAAAGAAGATTATGTGACAATACTGAACCAACATCTCAAGACATCAGCCAGGAAGTTGAAGCTTAGGTGGAAATGGGTCTTCCAAATGGACAATGACCTGAAGCATACTGCCAAACTGGTTACAAAGTGGCTTAAAGGAGTTGTATCATTTCATTAAATGGTCTTCAGAGTAAGGGGACTGTGAAAACAAGCAACTTTACAATTGGATGTCATTAGCAAAGCTGTCTTGTTTTCACAGGATCCCTTATCTTCTGTTTCTGTAATCACAGTTCCCTAGAGCTGGTCGGATCCCACCTCCTTGCATTTCATTTACTAACGGCTCTACTAATTTACATTCTGTCTGGCCCCCGGTCGTATTCACAGGAGCGCGCATTCCTGCCTCTCTCACTCAAAGTAAGGGACTTGGCACAATTTGACTTTGCACAGCCAGCAAAACACAGAAGCACTGCACCTGCTTCTACAATCAGAAAACAGCACAATTGTGCTCGGTGCCTAATCGGAAACATAGACGGAAGCATTAGGCTGCTCTCCCTCAAAGTAAGGGACCGAAGCAATTCACTCTGCACCCCAGAAGAAACACAATAATACTGTCAGTGGCTTTGTACAATCAGAAACCATCAGCAGAATTGTTCTCGACCCTAAATCTCCTGGGTGTAAACATAGAGGAGATCTGTGCTGCTCCAGCACGAGTTCGTAGAAGACGGGATTCAATGTAAAAAACCTCTAGCTGTGGAGAGCAGTTATGAAGATTGTTAGACTGCAACCCGGGTTTTTGTAAACATCCCTACAAATAAGACTGCATTGGGAGAACGACACAGTGACATGTAGACGGGGGGGAGGGGGGTCCCAGGACGAGCCCATAAACATGAAGGGGGGGAGATGTCATCAGTTAAAAACACCCGCTTGGGAAGAAACCCCCCTGAATTTGTAGAGCGGAAGCTGAAGCACAAAAAAACACACGAACAGAAGAAGCGATACACCCCTTTTTCCCCCGGGTTCACACGGTTTTATAAAAGCCAATTGCAATTTCGGCTTAAAAATAGGGGGGGCGCGGCCTGGCCCTCATAACTTACTTTATCATGGCGCCTATTACCCTGGATAATGTGCATGTCCTTTCTCCCCCCGCGCGATTCGCCGAGGGGGAAGAGCGACGGAATCCACTGTCCCTATGGAATTGGATTCCTAATTACTGGACGGATCCTTTTGTTTCTGAAGGAGAGTTTGCAGCACAGCCAAACACAGTGTGGTTGGTTTAAAAACTGACATTTAGCGAGGGGGAACGAGTCTTGTGATGTTTCTTTAAAGTGGTTTTTTTTTTTAAGTGTGGGGACTTTAGATTGGGAGACCCTTTTGTTTGGGGGAGTTTTAGGGGGCGGATTGTATTACTTTTTATTAAATTTAGTATATCTTTTTGGGAACATCCCCATGAGTTCCCGTTTACAATGTGTCCATGCACAACCTGTGCAATGTATGCCACCTTGACAACATTCGGGGGGATACTGCTGTAAGAGGGGTTGCACACTACTATTTAAAGCCCGGATCCTGCTCTAAATGACAAGGGCGACACTGAGACCTTTGCCAACTTGGAAGCGAGCCGGCTCCCAAGAGCAATCACTCGCGGATAGATACTGGGGGGTGGAGCATGGGGGTGCAGGAACATAAGGCAGCTAGATGGGAAACAGTAAGAAAAAAGGGTAGGGGGAAGGTGTCGGGGGAGGCTATCCTAAACGGAACACCCAACAAATTTGCAAGATTGGGAGATGAGGGGGAAAATCGGCTCAGAAATAGCATTTTCTGCAGCAAGACACTACCCCTGCTGCTCCTAAGTTGGGGAAAGGATGCGTCAGGCTAGAAGGTGCTATATTGGGATTCAAATTATTAGGGGCACAGACAGGCAATCAGCCACAAAGACGGGATCGTCGAACAGTGTTTTTGTTTTCCTGGGGGCCCTGTTTGCTACCGGATGGGTTGACGATTGCTTTGGGGGGGGGGGTGGTGAGAATCCAGCTTCATGGGCCACATTGGCACCAATGCAAATTGAGGTAGGTGGAGTGTCTCAAAAAAACCAAAAAATGCCATACCCCTGCTGAAAAAGCTGAGAGAGGGCTAAAACGCACAGAGGGAGCACAAACCCCGCTATTAGAGAAAATACCCAGGTGCAGCTGATGGGGGGAACCCCTTCTTTTCCATAGGGGGAATGAAAGCTGCCCTTAAAATTTATTTCCCTAGCATGCAAAAAAGTAAAAAAAGCCACAGTACCATCGTTGGGAAACTATACAGAACAAAAAACCCGTAAGTCACCGCTGCACACCTTCCAGCAGGGGGGGGGGGGCTCTGGGTTTTTATTGCATCCAGTCCCCGTACTGTTGGGCAAGGAAAAAAAAAAAAAAAAAAAAAAATATTTTCACATATGGAACAATATCAAATATGAGGTTTGGTTAACATAATGGCCACTATTTGTAAGCCTCCAAGCCCCCTCAAGGCTCCTCATCTATTGGAGGGCCCCCTCCCTTTTAAAACACAAAATACACAAAAAATGGGAAAAAATTACTCAAAAAACAAAACTGGCCA
This sequence comes from Phyllomedusa bahiana, assembly GCA_025379985.1. Taxonomy (NCBI): domain Eukaryota; kingdom Metazoa; phylum Chordata; class Amphibia; order Anura; family Hylidae; genus Phyllomedusa; species Phyllomedusa bahiana. The sequence continues at coordinate 1,126 of JAODAL010075929.1, read as the reverse complement.
TACTCACTCAGAAAAAGCTGGGAGAGTCAAACACAGCACAGAGGCAGCCACAAACCCCCTGCTTTTAAAGAAAAATACCCGGGTGCACGATGGGGGGTAACCCTTCTTCTCCCATAGGGAAAGAAAGCTGCCCCTTTAAATTGACATCTATTCACATACAGCAAAAAATAAAAAACCACGTACCATTTTTGGAAAACTTAGATCAAAAAATCCCCGTAAGTCAGCCGCCGACACCTTCCATGCATGGGGGGGGGCGGCTGCTGTATTATACTTGCATCCAGTCCCCCGACTGTTGGGCAAGGAAAAAAAAAAACAAACTTTTTTTTTTCACAACGGAACAATATCAAATATGGGGTATTGGTTAACATAATGGCCACTATTTTGTAAGCCCCCAAACCCCCCTCAAGCTCCCATCTTTTGGGAGGTCCCTACCTCCCTAAAAATCACAAAATCAAAAAAAAATGGGAAAAATTTACTCAAAAACCAGAAAAAGGCCATCTCACGCTAGAAAAACTAGATAGTCAAAACACAGCACAGAGGCGCAAAAAACCCCCCATGCTATTAGAGAAAAATCCCGGGGCGCAAAAAGGGGGGGGAACCCATTCTTTCCCCATAGGGGAAGAAACTGCACCTTAAATTGAATCTATTCCCAAGCAGGCAAAAAAGAAAAAAGCCCAGTACCATACGTTGGAAACAAAAGATACAAAAAACCCGTAAGTCAGCCGTCGCACCCTTCCTGCGTGGGGGGGGGGGGGGTGCGGGGATTTATTTCATCCAGTCCCCAGTACTGTGGGAAAGGGAAAAAAAAAAAAAAAAAACTTTTTCACATACGGAACAATATCAAAAGAGGTTTTGGTTAACATAAGGGCCACTATATTGTAAGCCCCCAAACCCCTCAAGGCTCCTCATCATTGGAGGCCCCCTACACTCCCAAAAATCACAAAATACACAGAAAAAGGGGAAAAAAGTTACTAAAAAAACCCAAACATGGCCATACCACTGCTAGAAAAAGCGAGATGATCTAAACACGCACAAGGCACAAAAACCCCCATCTATTTAGAAAAAAAAACCCAGGGCAGTGAGGGGTGGTAACCCATTCTTCTCTCCACTAGGGGGATAAAAATTT
>JAODAL010075928.1:0-13805 GCA_025379985.1 Phyllomedusa bahiana | reverse complement strand
ATGCATCAGACTTACAGATCCACATAAAAACCAGTCATGTGAACTTCATTTTGCAAACTCATAAATTATGTGTATTATGAGTTAAATGACAACAGACAGGACTTTTAATTATCTTCCAAAAAGTTAATTTTAGCATATAAGATGCTTATTATTTTTCTTTGCAAACTGAAAACAGTCCACTATAGTTTAAAAAGAGATGATTACTTTGTAAGACCTGATTTACTGAATCATCAGTTCATAGAATATAATTTGAGTTTTCACCCATTGCACTCGTGCACATCCTAACACCAGTGAATCAGTTTAATTTAATGACCAATTATAAAGGGATTTTCTTACTGCAATGATTAGATTTTAACATGTAGGGAACATGTAGGTTGATTTTTCTTTGGTCAGGAGACAAAGAATTCTCTTAGAGTAAACACATTTCTTTGGTTATAACCATCTTTTCATACCTCTCTCTGCCCTCTCTTATCTCTCATTGCTCTAAGTTGCCATCACTTACTCAGTCTGTCCATGGTGAGTCACATCCTGCAGAGTCTTATCTCTAATAACGGACTTTTAAAGCATCTCATTTAGCTAAGTAAACACTCTAGAGCTATGAAGCCTGAGTACTATATTTTATAAATCTCTTGCACTCATTTCAGTGTTACAGGAATAGCTAGGAATATCAGAGCTGATGTGTCAATGCCTGCTATAGACCCACACATAGCCTAGTCATGAAGTGTGAGTCTAAACTGGGCTAAGAGACAACCCCTTTACTGCGACCGCCAGATATTTCTAAGCCCTATGCAGTAATTTGATCATGGTATCTTCCAGCCTTCATAGGACTCAGCCTAAATATTTTAATGTTATATAGAAATTAAGCTGTAATTTGCACTAGAAGGAGATCAAGGGTAAAGGGAACCTCTATTTTTGATGTATTTACATTTAATAGCTTTACAATTCACTTCTGTTAATTAGTGTAGCATTTTCTGGTTTGTCAATTCATTCTAAATCCTCATCTTTTTTCACAAATCTATACCTGCAGACACCCTTAGAGGTTCTAACTGCATACAGATTTGTACAGTTCCCATTGATCTTAATTATGCACCCACCTTCAGTTAGCTGCTTAGCATTCCTGGTAGTGGCTAAAAGCAGCCATAATATTATCATGTAATTTTTGTAGGGCAGAAAACTCCAGGCCCTTAATTTGACTTGGAGATAAAATATAATCAAAAGAAAAACTATAAAGACCACAGATATGTACAACTATCATTATTAAGTTATAATGTAACTGGTTGAAAATGTATTTTTCAAGTTCTTATTCATCTGAAGCCGTAGTTTTAGACCTTACATTTTTCATATATGAAACAAACACCAAAATGTTCAATAACTACTTCAAAAAATCTTAAACCTAGCACTATGCTCTATTTAAGAGATTCAGACAGTAGCATATAGTCAACACTAGCGAGAGGATATACATAATATGTACATCAATTAGACTACAAAGCTATCATTTTGCTATGTGTTTTCACAAGGGTCATAATAGTGCTGAATTAAACTGATTCAAAACTTCTGTAAGTCAATAATGTAATGTAATTTAGAGGAACATTTAACCTAAAATTGTTGCAGTTTGAAAAAGCTTTCATAAATATGCCTAAAATAACAACATAAAGAGTCAAACAGTGAGAAGCAATAAGGTAATGCTAAATGCATATATTATCTTTACCTTGGTAATTGGCCATACGGAGCTTTTAGGTACTTCCCGTTGTGTGTTTTAGTGTTGTAAAAAGTAAATTTACTTATAAAAAGATGCATCTAAGGAAACCTAACAGCTACATGAACATATATTGCTATTTTATGATTTTATCATTTTTATGATTCTGACAGAAACAAATTTGCAATGCTGAAACGGAATGTGTATTACAGAGCTATACTCTACTAGAGGAATTATTAAAATGGTGCCGACAGAGGCACCATCAGTGGCGTAGCTACAGAGGATGCCGGGTAGCAGTTGCTACTGGAGCCAGGTAGGTCCCAAAGAATGCTCTGCCACATAAGAAAGCACCAGTATTATAGTTGCCCCAAGGTAGGTGGTGGCCCTTTTATAAATTTTGCATTGGAGCCTTGCAGATTTAAGTTACGCTTCAGGCCATCATATGTTGGCAACTGGAAAACCTATGACTTTTTATATAGAGGTATGGAGACGTCGTGGACCATAAGTTTCTATGACCTTGCCTTGTGCATTTGGACATATACATTGTATACACATAACTAGAGGGTCAGTGAATAGAAACAGTGGACAGCATAGAAATTTACATTTTAGAATGAATACCACTATCAGGCTTCTTTCTCTTCAGACTTACCTATCTATAGTTTGTTTTAAAAAAAAATTATTTCAATGTATAAGATGGTTTGAGGCTATTATCCTAGTGGATCTTATTTTAATTATAAATTGTGTTTAAGGAAATATATTATGAGCTAAGGAAATAGAAAAGTCATCTTTTTTCCTTTAGTATTCTGGACTTTTGGGGATTAGCATTCAATGTTGTTTAGTACAGAGGCCCAACATGCAAATTAAAGGTTTTCCCACCTCAAAGATTAGCTTTAGACATGTAGGTAAATAAAGACTTCTAAAAAATACATTGCTGTTCTGATTATGCTGTGTTTAGGAGATGGATGAGATCGTATCTTCAGTTTGTGAACATTAGCTTACCTAAGTTACAAACTGTTACAGGGGGGCAGGTAAAGCAGGTAGTAGACCCATTGGACCACTGCCAGGGTTGCTCCGAGGGGGCGTAACTAAGCGGCCATCAGGTATCTTCACAGTACTTTTGATGGTGGTTGGCTTACCCTCACAGCCGCCAGGTGCGACCTCAGAGCAGTCCCCTGCAGTGGCAGCTGACCAGACAAGCAAAAGGGCCAATTCTAGGCACCAACAGGAATAGGGACCAAATACAGCAGACTAAGTGTAGAGACGTGCAGGTACAGAACTGAACAGACAAGAGACTGAAGAAAACAGACATAAAGGCAAAAATGATGCCAAATGGGAAGGCTATACAGAGATCAAGGTGAAAAATATAAACAGACAGGACACAAACAATGAACATTACAGAAAACAAAGCAGAGACACAATCTAGGACCCTGGCTAGGAAATAAGGCACAAACTGAAAAGGCATTTGCAGACACTGCAAGAACTCAGACACAAGAACACGGTAGGGAAACTTATAGACAAAGACTCAGACAGACACATGACAGCAGCCCAACAAACACCATTCAGGATCCCACAAGGACAGCAACAAGAGGCAACACTAACACAACATAACACAACAAGGATCAGACCAGGAATGTGGGGAAGAGCAGGCTTATAACCCCACAGGTGGAAGGGGATGGGCAAAGGAAACCCAACCCTGCTGCACACTGTGGGAATAAATGAGAGCATAATGTGGCCACCGCCCTCTATAGAGCAACAAGAAAATAGTGCAGCAGCCACAAGATGGTGGAGCAGCAAGGCCAGTATTTGTAAAAGCTGCACAGCAAATGTAAATAGGTAAGCAGGCAAGCAGCCAGAGGCAGCGATAGGTGAGTTGACAGTGACAGCAGCACTGCAACAGGAACTGTGACAGGAACACAGGCACGTCCATGGTTCGCAGCCAAGACCGCAATGTAATGACAGGGCAGAAGCAGGAACACGGTCATGTCCGCAGCCCAGAACGGGGATTGTGGCATGGATAGTGGAGCAGCTTCATGGTGGTCACTAAGTTACATATAATTGTAAAATATTCTGTTGCATTCTGCCATTTGGCCACAAGATGCCACTGTTTCCAGTTTCTGTTGTATGCAAATTAGAGAACTGTGATAACTGATACTCAACATAGCAGCCATTTTGGAGAAGCAGTGAAGACACAGAGAGATCAGGAGAGGACAGAAGTTGAGCGAGGATCAACTCGGCTTTCTCTGAATCTGTTAGGCTCTGGACTGTGAGTTGCTCGAGAGAGAGAGAGAGAGAGAGAAGTCTGGCTGTCTACACTCTGCCGAGACTGAGAAGAGTGGCTGCATTTGGGATATCGCCTTCATCAGCGGGAATCTTCACCTCAAGCAGCAACTGCCGGCCATCGAAAAGGTACCTTAGTCACATTGCGTGCACGTCTATGAACACAAGACTGTGTGCAGGCCTGTAGTTAGTTAGGGCAGGTATGGTTCCAGGCCATAAGGGTTACCCAAGTATGCACTCCTGATTTGGGCCTTTGAAGAAAGCTTGTTATAGCACTGTTATTCATGCGACCGGTTCGTCTGCGAGAGAATTTGTATTATATGTATATTTTGGGGGGAAGCAGATAAATCTGGATAAGTTGTAAGTTGCTGTGCTGCACCGCGAGCGCGCATTTAACAGCACCACACATGATTGATCCTGTCTTTGTATGGTATTTAAAGGTAGGGGTGAACGGCCCTTTTCCAAACCCCCATGGGTAGGAAAAAACATATTGGTACCCTGGGGCATCCCTCCAGGCAAAGGCTGTGAAAGAACAGGGGCCTGGGCAAATTTTGGGTACACAAGTATTAGGGGGATTTTTTCCCCTCATACTTTTACTAAAAATTTCCCAGTAAGTAAAAACGTGGTTGAACAGTGTTAAAATTTCTGTTCTTTCGTCGTGACTTTCGCTGTATTGGGAAAAGTTCCCCCGGTACTGGCTTAAAACCTTGGGGCGTTGGGTTGCGGGGTACAGTGACTTTTATGGACGGGGTATGCGAATGGGGAAAAGGATCCCCCCCGGGTGTAAAAATGGCGCTGGCCCAGACCCAATTTTCAGTGTACCCCCATAATGCCCCCAAGTGAGTTTGTCCCTTTAGGGCTATTTTATTGCAATCCCCCCCCAAATTTGATGGAAAAAACATAAAGCTGCAGGATGGACTGAAAGGGTGTTTTTGATAGTTAAAATATGAAAAATTAGCCCCGGGAATTAGGGGGAAGTTTAAAAAAATTTGGGGGGCCTTTTATAAGGGGCCCTTTAGGTGGACGTAAATGGTAGGGCCCCGAGCCCAAGAGGGACAACCTGGAAAAAATTTATTCTCATTGCTGGAAAGGACCTTTTTGGGGGGGTGTGCCAAAGTTGTGCCCCCTCCCGAAGCAAACTTCTTCCAACTGGCCGCAAAGAGGGGTGAAACCCTCATCCCAAAGTACTATAAAGCCCTACGGGGAAAGGGAAGAAATCAGCCGGCAGGGCCCCAGTTGGCATGGGGGCTTTCGGGAAGTGGAAAAAGTTATAAGAGCAGTTTCATTGTTAGAGATGGGCAAAAATTCGATTTAACGAAGTGGAATTCGTTTGGGAATTTCGGGGAAAATTTCCCGGTTCGAACGAAATCAAAAACTTTGGGGTGATTCGCGGAAAACGAAGTGGCTTTTCATAAAAAAGGGGCTGCGAGGCACATGGCGTTACAGGGGGGGCCAAAAGACTCGGGGAGGAAAAAGGGCATAGCCTGCATGACAGTGCGAGATAAAACCCAATCAGAGGCCCGGGGGGGGATTCTTGCCCGTCCCCGCACTTTTTTAAAGCCCAAAGCCCCCGCGGGGGAGCTCACACTCCTCTCACTGAAACTGACAGGGGGTGCTGTGCGGGGGGATAGCGTTTTCAAAGAAACTGATTTTTAAACAGCGATTTTTGTGGGGTGCCCTCATTTTGTCTCGGAGACTGTTTTTCTGAATGTTCTATTTCTGTTTTTTTGGGGTTTTTGGGATCTGAAACCCCGTGTCCCGTCCACTGCGTTTGCATATACTTTCAATATCAAGGGGGATCTAACCCAAATTTCCCTGTTGTATTCTTTTAAAAGAAACAGCTTTTTTTACAAAAAAATTTACCACTTCTTTTTTGGTTTTGACCAATTTATTCCCCGAAAATTTACATCCGGGGGTTAATTAAGCGTTTTTTTGCTGGGTGTTGACAAAAAAAAAACCGTTCTTTTTTCAACCCCAAAATTTATATATTTTTTTTTTTGGTTTGCCTAATTAAACAAGCAAAGGTTAATTACAAATTTTATCTCTTGTTTTGTGGCTTTGGGAAAATACGCCATTGTAACACCTACAAAGCTAACTAGTTTGTGGGGGCTCAATTCTATTGCGCAATTTACATCCAGGGGTTAATTAAGCGTTTTTTTTGTTTTTTTGGCTGAAAAAAATAAAACCGTTTTTTTTCAACCCCCAAATATATTTTTTTTTTTTGGGTTAGCCTAATTCAAAAAGCAAAGGTTAATTACAATTTTATTTTCTTGGTTGGTGGCGTAGAAAATACACCATTGAAACAGCTACAAAGCTACTAGTTTGTGGGGCTAAATTTATTCCCAAAATTAATCCAGGGGTTTAAATTTAAAGGGTTGTTTTGTCCCTGTGCTGCAAAAATAAACCTTTTTTCAACCCCCGGAAATATATACTTTTTTTTCTTGTAGCAAAATTTCAAAAGGGGAAAGGGTTTAATTAACCCTGTTTGTGTTTTTTACATTTAGTAAAACCCCAAGTGCTTGTAAAAGACACTTACAAGTTTTTTTTTCCTGCCTTTTTTGTGGAGCGAAAATTTATATCCAAGGGTTCCCCAAGCTTGTTACGGGGGTTCATTTGGATTTCAAAAACAGGGGTTTGTATTTTTTTCCATATACAGTAGCTTCATCAAACAGTGTCTGTACATTTTGGGAACAAACGTATGTCAGACAGAGGGGTGGCGGCTCTGCAACTGCGGTGGCAATTTGGGCACAAACATTTCTAAAAAGGGGCCCAGGTCGCGGGAACAGCAACGGGGACGTGCAGGGGGTCATCGGTGAGGCCACAATGCCGCTGCCCATCTGGGCGGCCGGGGTTTTTGTTCAGCAACCCCAAGGGGGGGTTCTTGTTTTTGGTTTGGGATTTGGTAAATCCTTTCCCCCCAGATGAATTTGAAAACCCCACCCAAGGGAGTGGGTTTGGGAACCCTCAGACACAACACTTGTTGGCGGCCCCGGGAGCGGGGTCAGGGGCCCCTCACCTGTCCTCAGCCCGCCTCGGCCCCTCCATTTTCCCTCGGGCCGGGGTTTCTACTATGTGGTCTGGGCTAACCCGCCACAAATATAGCGGGGGATAAAACAATTTGAGGGGGGAAAGTCACCCAGTACTTGCGCGAAGAAAGGGGGCCCTTTTTACCCCCAGTTCTTGCAGTGGGCCCGGCCAAAGTAAGATGTGGAGAGGGGCCCAGGGGAGGTAAATTGTGGTAAAGAGGTCCCCTCCGCTTCCCAAAGGACCGGTGATGGGACAGTAGTGACGTTGAAAAAAAATAGAGATAAAGGACCCGACCGCACTTGGGAGCCGGGGGGGTTGAAGAAGGGGTTTCATCTTCGTCAGGAGAAGAGGGCGTCAGCTTGCGCTTTCGGGAGCGGGCAGCCAGAAAGGGGGTTGGGGTGGCCGTGAGTCAGCAGGGGGGGGAAAAGCGGGTGTGGGGTCGGGAGCCAAGGGGGCCAGGGGGTTTGGGAAAAACCCGTTCGCAGGTCCAAGAAAAGTAGGGCCGGGGGTTCAGCGAGGGCAGGGGGCGGGCGTAGTCATCAGTGCGGAAGCTTTTGGACGGTAAAATCAGCAAACTCGGGCGGTGGGAGTTCTTTGCAAAGGGACCCCGGGGGGGCCCGAATATGGGTATATGTAGAATCTGTGGGCAAAAAGTAAAGCGTGGCGGGAAAGCAAACTTTGGGCACAAGGCCCTGGGGGCCCCAACACATGCAGCGTCCCAATCCGGGGGCCCCGGGGGGAGAAAAACGGGGTCAGATGGGGTGGTCCACCCTGCCGTTTGAAAGCACCCAGCAGGGGCCCCAGTGGCAGAAACCCCATTTCAGCCAGAAAGGGCTCCACCCCCCCTCTGCAAAAGGCAGCTTTTTTCTTTTTGGACATCCTCCCCCGGTCCAGATGCCCCTGCTCCCTCGTTTACTAAGGGGCGCCAGCATTTTCGTTCAGGAGGGCGATTGTAAAGAGACAACAGTATGGGTTCCCAACCACCCTAAGGTGCAGCACCCTGACCGGGGCTCCTGCCCAAGTTTTTGGGGTACTGCGTCCCCCCCTTTTCCAAAATGGGGGGATCTGCACCATTAGAAAAATTAAGGGCCCCTTGTGCCGGGGGCCGGATGGAGATTTTCCAAAGGGCCGAAATTTTTTTTCCCAAAAAAAGGCGTCCAAGCACTTCAAAAATATGTAGAACAAAAAAGTGGGTCAGCCCTTGGCTTATGGGTTTGTTAAAAGGTACACCCCCAGCGGGGGAATGTTTTGGGCTGTAACAAAGGCCCGGGGCCATTTACATGTCCTTTACGGGCCACGGGTTTGGAATGTGCTTCCTGCCCAGGCACACCAAAAATTTGGGAAAAGGGGAGACCCCGTTTTCTCCTCCACGTTTTTCAAACTGTTCCCTCCTGCCCCAAATGCCCGGCCCCCTCCCCCCCAAACCCCCCACCACCTCTGCCTCCACAAGGGGATCCTCTTTACCACATGTGTAGGGCACAGCGGTGTAAGCAGTTCAAAACCCCTTTTGCTTGCCTCAGGGGGAAAAAAGTCAACAGGGGGGGGGAAAACTGCCCCGGGCGTCATGCAGCAAGAAAATCGATTGGGTTGGGGTTTTCTCCCGCCAACTGAAAATTTGGGAAAACCCATGGTGAGGGGACAATGGGAGGAAACGGGTTTGTCCGCGTGCCCCGGGGGAGGGAGGGTTTCCATGCCCCCTGCAGGGGCGCCAGTGTTCAATCTGGTTGAAAAAAGGTTTCCTGAAGTCTTCCACCGTCTTCAGAACATTCTGAAAATCCCCCGGGGAAACTTTTGATGAAATTTATCCATTGTACAAACCCAGGAACCCACCCTCCTCGAGTTGCAGGGGGCAAAAAACGGCCCCCCCAACACGCTCTGAAAATTGCGTTTTTTTCAAACCACGGGGAATTCCACCCTGAAACTGTTGGCCCGACTGTATAAAACAGGGGAAAAGGCCCCTTTAAACGATTTTTTGTTTACCCGGGGCGACGAAGTACTCCCCTGTGAAAACTTTGATGTCAGCCAGGTGGCAGCTCATGCGTGACACTCCCGTTTGTTGAGGCCTTCGGGGGGCCACTTATTTGTCATTTGCCGGGGAACTACGGGAGGGAAAAACGTCTTCCACTGCTTCATTTTCCTGGAAAGATGCTGAAAAATCTGTCGGGGGCAGGGGACTGGAAAATGTGGCGATTTACATCTCGTGGGCCACATTCCAAGGTTTTGGTGGGGGTGAAAGGGAAAGGAGGAGGAGGAGGGGGAAACATTGGAGAAAGAACCCTTGTCGGGTGAAATGAAGTGGTTTTTCAAACCAGGGGGACAAGGGGAGGAGGAGCGGGAGCACCCTGGAGGAGGTGGATGGAGATGGGGGAAAGACGAGGAAGATGACTCCAAGCACCGGGGGCAGTTTTACAGGGAAATGGAGGCAGGGAGCCCCTCGGGGGTCACTTGTGCCGATGTTTCCCCCAGCATGCTTATTTGCCTGGCTTGTGACAGCCGAATTTTGTCAGCATCCGGCAAGGGGATGACTTCTGGCCCCTCACCCTATTGGGCCCCCCTTCCGGGCCAAAAAAAGGGAGCCTTTTTCCCCCGTATTGAGGGGGGAAAACAAACTCAAATTTTAAAAGGGAATCCTCCCTAATCAGTTGGCCCCTGTCTATTTTGCGGGTGTCCTCCCCTTTACAGGTCTGACCGGGGGGGGGTTTCCCCAGCGCTCACGTAATACTGCGCGGCCCGCTGGGGGGAAAAGGGGGGGGGGGTAGGAGCAGTAAAAAGCTCCCTCAAACAGTAACCTTTAAGGGCTGGAGTTTACTTAAAGAGGGAGTTCCTTCACCCGCCCCAAATGAGGAGGGGAGTCACCAGAGCAGCAGCAGCAGGACTTGGGGCATTCCTGAACCAACAGGTTGTGGCCTATTGGACACACCCCTGCCAACCCCAGTTAGAAGATCCGCCCCGGGAAAACTTTGGGCAGCCCAAATGGATGTGTTTTGGCCCCAATTGCCCAGTTTTTCAGTGGAAAAGCTGTCCTGCCGGGCCCCGTTGTGTTGGGATCAGAGGGGTTTGTTCAGTTTCGGGGGGGGCCCCGGGTTTCCCCCAAAGGGGAAACCCCCCTTGGGCCACGGGAAATGGGTTTACGACTGACCTTTTTCAAAAATGAATCCCCGTGGATCGGCCCCGGGTTTCCACACACCAAGCCCCTTTGGGGGTCAGTCTGGGTTCAAAAACTCCTGCCCAGACCCCCATTTGATGCCCCCAACCCCCCCCGATGCCCACATTGCTGATAGTTTCTCCTTTTGCCTTCCACCGTCTTTTTCCAGGGATGGGATTGCCACCCCCCTCAAAACTTGGGCATTGTGCCTCTAGTGGCCTCATGCTGCTGCCCGTGTTGGGTGTTGCCGTTTACATCCACACTGTGTCATTTTTGCCCTTGCGGCCCCTGGTACTGTTTTGCCACCTCCAGAATGTCATTGGGGCCACTCTCTGGGCCCCCATGCTGTTGCTCCTTTTCTTACCCCCACCCCTCTTTTCATTGGGGCCACTGCCGACCTTTTTTTTTTTTTTCTGCTGCCCCCGTGGGGCCTCCCCTCTCAGTCATTGTGCCGCCTCTGTGGCCCTTAAAACTATTTTTTCCCCCTGGAAAGTCATTGTTTCCCCTCTCTAACCCCATGTGTTGCTTTTGAATCCTGTGTGCCTCCACACTGTGTCATTGTGCCACTGTTTTGACCTCATGTGCTGCCCTGGTGCTGCCCTGCCCTCCACCTGTGGCCTACTCCTGTTTTTGCCCCCTCCAGAAATTTTTCATTGTCCAATGTCTGACCTCATGTGCTGAAAGTGGCTGCTGCCCTGCCCTCCAAAACTGTGTCATTGTGCCCCTGGGCTGGGCCTTTTGCTGCTGCTGTTGCTCCCCTGGGTGCCCCCACACCCGTGTTTGTACACTCTTTGGCCTTTCTCCTTTTTTTGCCAGCTCCAGAATTTGTCATTGTGCCCCCTGCCCTGACCCTTTTATGCGCTGCCACCGTGACCCCCACACTGTTGGGCATTTTGCCACTCTGCGGTCCTGGTACTGTTTTGCCACTTCCAGAATTCATTTTTGCCCCTGTCTGACCTCATGCTGCTGTGGCTGCCGGTCACCTCCAAAACTTTTGTTTACTTTAAATTTTTCCCCCTGAGCCCTCAGTTTTTTTTTTTTCCGCTTTTGCTGCCTTTACTTTATAGGCTTCGTTCCTGCTTCCCCGTTTTTTTTGGGCAGTTTTGCCCCCAAAGGACCCGGGATTTTATAAATGAAAACCCATTCTAAAAGCGGCGGAGTCATGTGGTGTCATTTCTAAAAAACCCAAAATTTTTTATGAAGACCAAAACCCAAACTCCCCCTGGGTATTTAAGATGGCACAACGTTTCTACAGCCCCCTGCAGGGTTGGGGCCCGGAAATAGCTGTTTTTTTTAAAGTGATTCGTGCCCAAGTAAAATTTGGGGCCGGGAAAAAAATTTTTTCGGAAATTGGCGAAGTGACCCAAAAACCGAATTTTTGGAAATTTTGCCCCTCTCATTTATTGTGGTTATGTTTCCAAAAAAATCCCTTTTGGGAAAATTGCAAAGGAGATGACCTGAAAAAACGGCTGACCTGGGCGTTTTTTAATGCTTACTTTAAAACCCCCTTTTTGAGGGAAGAAGAACTGATGCCTATAATGGTAAAGGCCGTAAGTAGTGCTCAAGCATGCAGCGGACCGGGGAACTCAGAGTCTTTAATGGATGTGGTCCAGACTTTGCGGGGCGGAGTTGAGGGGAAAATTTTTGGGTTTGGGAAATGTACCAGATGAAGGGGAAAAAAAAAGGGGGTTCAAGTTTTGGAAAAAGACCTCCCCAGCAGGGTTTTTTCCCGCAATTGGTCCATAAGGGTGCGGAGATCTAGGGGGCCCCCCTATGGGCTTGGGCAACGTTTTTGGCCCCATCGCCAGGGGAGTGTCTTTAACGTGAAGGGGGAGAGCGGGGTTAAAAATACCAAAAAACCGCAGGGAGTGGGCGTTCTGTGGCGATGCCACAAATGCTAAAGCCCATGCGTGTGAAGCATGACCTCTATGCCAGCAGTCCCATTATAGAACCCGAGCTAGAAGGCCTAAAAGTACGCTGTCTAGTTGATACAGGGTGTTTGAGAAACACTTTAGGCACATGATGGAGCCGGAAGATGGCAGCAGCATTAGGCTGATGGAAGCCAATAATGGTGAGATGAATGTGCAAGGGATAGTCTGGTTGCAAGTCCGATTGTTTGGACAAGACATTGGCAAGGAGGGAGTCATGCTGGTGGATCACCCATCACGGAGGGGAATGGATGTGACACTGGGCATGAATGTGCTGAGAGACCTGGATCACCATCTTTATGCTAAAAAGGGGCCAAAGTATTGGCAGCAGACCACCACACACTGGCCAACTCAGAAGGTCCTACAACAGATGGTGAGGAGCTGTAGTCTGCAGAAGAGCCCCACCTCTGGCCGACCCATTGGGCATGTCAACGAGCCGCCGAAAGCCCCAATCGTGATCCCGCCACTGCACAAACAAATATTGATGTTGCCGGTGGGGACCAGGCGGAAGTTGAATGGGCTGAAAGTCTTGATTGAACCAATCTCACAGTAAGAGTCACAGGACCGCCCACTGGTAGCTCGGGCCCTTGCCACTGTGAAAAGTGGGTGTGTACTTGTGAGATGCCTCAATGTCATGGACAACAAGCTGACTGTTCCCATGAATATCCTGTTAGCTAAGGTCTACATTCCCGGAGAAGACATCTCCCTGCTAGGGGATGTCATGCTATTGCCCAACAAAAGGGTGGCCTGGACCTATGCAGTAGGGGTTCGGCAGAGTAAGCCTCCAAGAGCGGAATAGAATGGCCGAATGATCATGGCTCAGATGGGGATTGACCGCGGGGCCCTGACTCTGGGGCAGCAACAAATGCTAGAAGATACCCTTTGGGAATTCCAGGAGGCGTTTTCGAGACATGATGAAGACATCGGGTGTGCTTCTACCATTGAGCATGAAATCCCTACGGGCAATGCTATTCCCATCAGAGAATGGTACTGGCAAATTCCACCCAAGATGTACCAGGAAGTGAAAGATATGTTGGCCAGTATGCTGGAGAAACGGGTGATCCAAGAGAGTCAAAGTCCCTGGGCTGCTCCTGTGGTATTGGTGCGGAAAAAAGATAGGAGTCTCAGGTTCAGTGTAGATTACCGAAAACTGAATGCCCAGACTGTTCATGATGTCTATCCCCTCCCGCGGATTGAAGAATCGCTCTCCACTCTAGGTCATACAAAGTTCTTCTCGACTTGGCCAGCGGATACTGATAGGTGCCAGTGGCTAAGAAGGATAAGGCGAAGACAGCCTTTATTCTACCTATGGGGCTCTATGAGTTCAATCAGATGCCGTTTGGTGTGTCTAATGCACCAGGGACATTCCAGCGGCTGATGGAGCACTGTCTGGGATATCTTAAATTTGAGTCGGTGCTGATCTACCTGGATGAGTAGTGTTCGGGAACTCCTTTGAAGACCATCTTCAGAAACTGCGGCAAGTCCTGGAATGACTAAGGGACCATGGGCTCAATATCAAGCCTAAAGAGTGCCAGCTTTTCCAACAGCGGATAGAATACTTAGGGCATGTGGTCACCTCGGAAGGAGTACAACCGGCCCCCAGTAAGGTGGAGGCAGTTCAAAACTGACCTCGGCCGTGTACGTTACGAGAGCTGCAAGCATTCTTGGGACTGGCCGGGTATTACTGAAGGTTTATACCCCGTTTTTGCTATTTGGGCAGGTCCCTTAATAG
>JAODAL010075927.1:0-13805 GCA_025379985.1 Phyllomedusa bahiana | reverse complement strand
ACCGCTTGAAATTTTAGAAGACACGTGGCTGGCCAGGGCAGGGGGGGCTTTTCTGGCAAAGAAAGGGCCTGCTCGGCATCGGGTTTTTGGGGGGGGCAGGCGAGGGGTTTACGTGGGGGAAAACCCATTGGTCCACCAGACGAAAGGCAACTTTTCCAAGGGCCAAAAGCCGGGGAAATTGGCCGACTTTTCCGGCTTTTTGGTTTTGGGGAAATTGGTTTTGGGTTTTAAATTTTTTTCTTCTGCTCCCAAAACCTGAAAAGACAGAAGGCTGGCTTCGACGGGGCCACTGTACGGCGTGAAAGGCGAAAAAACTGGGGGAAAGGGAAAAGGGGATAGGATGGGTCTCTGGTTTCGGGGGTGCTGGGGGTTTACCGGGGCGGAGGGGTTGGAGGCTAAAGGGGAGGCTGATCCCAAAACTTTGACTCGGAAGACAGGGCAGCTGGGGAAACCCTTTGGTGGGGGCAGAGGGGGAGGAGGCGGAGACAGGGGGTGTGGACAGGGGTTTGGAACCCGGCCTCCGGCCCTGGCCTTTTTTGGGCCCAATTTGCCCCCTCCATTTTAAAACTCTTTCCCTTTTTCCGCTGCTTGTGACAGAATTTTGGTGGGGGTTTAAAACCAAAAGATTCCCTCAAAATTTTTGTGCTTTATGGAAAAAGGCGGATATGACATCGCTGGGTGAATCAGGAGGTTTCCCTCAAAAAAAAGCCCAGGCTTGAGGGGTCCTGGATTTTTTTGAGGGGCAAATTAAGCGAGGAGGGGGGGTTTGGTTTACCGTGGCGGGCCCGGAATCATATCAGCGGACTTCTCCCGACCGGCCCTTTTCCCTTTTTAAAGGCGGAACCCGTACTGAACTCCCCATCTTGTTTTTCCTCCTCGTCCAATGATGAAGCGCTCGCAAAGAAAAATTTGCTAAAAAGGGACCAGTTGGATCCGCAATGTCGTCATCATCTAAACAACACAGGATTTGGGTCCTGACATTCTGCATCGGAGCCCCGGGGCCTACAAGCAACGGGGAAATGCAAGACATTGCCAAACCCCGCCCGGGTTTTTGGAAAATTGCCCCTTTTTCCCTTTTCCCCTTTTCCTCTGATGGCATCAGTAACTGGGTGAAAAGAGCAGAAAAAATCATCCTCTTTGGCCTCTTGATTTTTTTAACAGGGCCCTTTCCTGCCCCCAAACCGCATTTTGTCTTTCAAAAGGTCTTCCAGAAAAAATGGATTATCCACAGTGGGGGGTACACGAGTTGCCCATTTGGGCTGCCTTGGGCTTCATGTTGGACGGGATGCTGATGATGCGGATGGACATTTTTTGCCTGACTGGGATGGCCCCCGGAGGAGAAAGGAAAGCTGGGATGGAAAAGGGGGCTTTAACCACTGAAAAAACAGTTTTACAACGCTGTTCGTTACTAAAAATTCACATTTGCCTGCCCCACCCCGATAAACAGGCCTAAACGGCCCTTTGCAACCGACAAATCCACTGGCTTGGCGTTTGGGCACCAGAAACGGGAAAAGGGGCACCTTTTCTCGTACCTTACCCCCAAAATGTCCTACCCCCCTCTTTTGCTCCTTCCCACCTGAAATTCGCTCCAGTTCAAAAAGTTTAAAATTTTTGGGGAGGGTAGGGAAAAGATTTTGGAAGGGTTTTTAAATTACAAGACGGCAAATCACAGCTGTCCCCACATCCCAAAACCCCAAAAAAAATTGCTGTATTGAAATTTAAGTGCAAAGGTGCCTCTATAAAAAAAGCGGGACGGGCAAAATGGGAAAAAACCGTATCGAAATGTATAGGAAAAAATGGTTTTTTTGCACCTAAAAATACACCGGGGTGGGGGGAAAAAAAATTGCTGTATTAAAATTTAAGTGCAAGGTTGCCTCTATCAAAAAAAAGGGACTGGGAAAAAGAAAAAAAACACATATCTGAAATGTATACAGATAAAAATGGTATTTTTTTGCACCTAAAAATACACCTGCGGTGAGAAAAAATTTGGGCTTTTTTAAAAATTTTAAAGTGCAAGGTGCTTCAATCAACAAAGCTGAATTTGGGAAAGGGGGTAAAAAAACACGTTTTCTAAATGTATACGGATAAAAAAACGGTATTTTTGGCCCCCAAAAAATTTACCCCCAGCGGTGACAACAAAATTCCCTGAAATTAAAAAATTTTAAAGTGCAAGATGCCCCCATCAACAACGCGGGACGGCCCAAAAAAGTAAAAAAAAACCGTATCTGAAATGAAAATAGGGGGAAAATTTAACCCGGTTTTTTTTTGCACCTAAAAATACACCTGCGGTGACAACAAAATTGCTGTATTAAAAATTTAGTGCAAGGTTGCCCTCTCTCAAAAAAGTTTTTGGATTTTGGCAAAATTTTGAAAAAAACCCCCACCAAAAATCTGAAATTTGTTTAACCCGGTTAAAAAGTGGAGTTTCCCCAAACCCAAAATTAGACGGGGCAGTTGCTTAGAAAAATTTTTCTGTATCCTAAAATAATTTCCCCCCAGGTTTGCCCCAACTTTTACAAAGAAAAATTTTTTTCCAACTAAAAATTTTGTTAAAAAAAGCCAATTCCCCATTGGGAAATTTTTGTAAAATTAAAACAAAAGGGTCTTGGGCTCCCACAAAAAATCCCCGAAATCCTTTTGAAAAAAAACCCCTTGTTTACTTTGGGCCCCGGGCCCTCCACCCCCACCCCCTTTCCCCCTTTTTTGCTTTAGGAGGGCTAGTTTGGGCCCCTTTAAAATTTAAAAAGACTAAGAAATTTAAATTTTGAAAAAAATTCAATTTTTACCAAATTTTTTGTACTAATGTCCAAAAGGGCCTAAAAGAAAGGGGGCGGGGTTTTCGGGAAACAAAATAACCAAAATTTTCGCGGGAGTGTTTGGAGCCTGTTTGGGGTTTTTAGCTCTGTGGGGAAAACAAGGGCCAGGGCACATCCCAAAAACTTGGGGTAGGGGGAGACGCAAAGCACAAATGGAACAAAACCCAGGAGAAGGGTGTTCGATGTAAAAGGGGGGGAGTTCTTTTTTTGATTTTACCACCAATCCCAACCAAAAAACACATCCCATTTCATGAGGGCGCACAAAAGGCTCACCCTGCCCCAAATTCTCTAAGTAAATTTGAAATTGGCTGCCAAAATAAACAGGGCGCTAAAAATTTGGCCCGCGATTTTTGATTATGAAACAGTTTTTTTAACCTAAATTATCGCGGGGAATCTAAAAATTCCGATCTTTCCAAAAAAAAAACCGTGCCGATTTCAACTTTTTCGTTTAAATTAATCGCTCAAAAACAAATTTCCTATGTAGTCTTTTTGACCGCGGGCCAAATCTGTGAAATCTTTTCATCCTCTAGCTTGTATGACGGGGGGGGGTTAAATCAGTGCATGTAACACTGAGGGCCCGCTGTGGGAGGTGGGGTTTTAGGAGAAGTACCAGCTCCATCAGCAGCAACCTGAGTCGGGAGTTTTTGATAAGCATTTTTCTTCCCCCCCCTAGTAAATTTAGGGTACCCACCCACGGGAAAGGCTCCTGGAGCGGCTCGGGAAACCCTGGAATTTTTTTGGGTTACCTCCCCTCAGTAATATTCTTATGCTGGCCACCGCCGGTTTGCCCCACATTGCTGCCCAGCTGCTCCTTCAACCATCCCCCTCTTTACCAGGGACTGGTTTTTACACCCACCCCCCCACTCTTCCCGGGGCTATTATGTAGCCGTCTGATGCTGCTCCCAAAACACCACTCAGGTCCCCCTCATGTTTGCTGCGTCATCTCCAGGCTTTGTAAACCATGTCACTCTCTGGCTTGATGTTGCTGGTTTCTGCACCCCCTCAATTCCCCCAATAAGCCCCCCCCCCCCTTTGCTGCCACCACCTCAAAAATTATGGGCATTTTTGGCCACTCTCAGAACAGGTGAAACCCTTTCCCCCAAATCAACTCTTTTGGATTCAAACACCCCATGATCTCATCCCAGGGGGGTGTATTTTCATTTTTGGGTTTCACAGGGGTTTTCAAAGTTTGTTTTTTTTTTTTTTAAATTTGGGGATGAAAATTAGGGGAAAACGCAATTCCGCCATTGTTTTTTTTTTGGGGTTCCAAATTTTTCAGGGGGTTCGCCATGCAGTATAAATGACAAAGGGTAAACTTTTACTATTTGGGGGGCGGTTTCAATTGCCCAAAGTATAGATTTTATATAGTTTTTTTTTATTTTTTTATTAAATTGTTACACAATAGAAAATTTGTTAAAAAAAAAATTGCGTTTTTTTTTGGGTTTTGTTTTTGATAGCCATAAAGTTTTCGTTTTTTGTTTCCCGAGCTGGGTTCTGGGGTTTTTTTTTTGTGGGGTTTTTTGGGGTTGACGTTTTCATTTTGTACCATTATGGGGGGGATTTTGCCACTTTGATCACTTTTTATTTTAAAGGTTTTTTTTGAGGGATTTTTTAAAAAAAATCAGCTTTCCTTTGGGAGTGTTTTTTTTTTTTTAACAGCGGTCTCCGTGCCCGTATAATTTTAAAAAATACTTGTATTACTTACAGGTCGATTCGATTACAGTGATACCCAAATTTTAAATTTTTTTAAAATTTTTCTGCTTTTTAAAACAATAAAAAAACTTTTTTAAAAAAAAGGGAAAAACACGTTTTTTTCATCGCCATAGTAAAGAGAAACCATTTTAAAATTTTTTATTTTTTCCCGGGGTTTCGGAGCTTTTGTAAAGGGGGGTTTAAATTTTTTTGGGGAAGGGTTTACGTTTTTAAATTTGGGATAAAATTTTTTGGGGGGACCCAAAAAAATTTTTGATCAGTTTTTAAAACCTTTTTTTTGGGAAAGGGGAAAGGGGAAGAAAAACTGCAATTTCCCGTAGTGTTTTTTTATTTTTTTTTTAACAGCGCTTTACCTGTCAGTATCCATGACCATTTAGCTTTACTCTCTGGGGGAAACGATTACCCGGGGATACCCTATTTATATAGGGTTTTTTTAAAATTTTTTAAGGGACTTTAAAAAAAAAAAAAAGTGTTTTTTATCGTGTTAAATAATATTTAAGGCCCCCCACTGTTTATTCTGAGAGCTTTAAATTTTTTTTTTTTCCCTTAAAAAGAGACGTGTAAAGGGCCTTTTTTTTTAAAAGGGGGACAACTTTGGCTTTATATGAGTTTTTTGGGTCGCTTTTTAATTTCCCTTTTATGTGCGCAGATTTGTACAAAAAATCTCAATTCCCGTGAAATGTTTTTGTTTTTGTTTTTTTTCGGGGTTTTTACCGGGACGGGTTAATTAACCCGGGGCCGATTTAAAAGGGTGGGGTCCCCTAACGCCACGGCGAATACCCAAAAAATGGGTAATTTTTTATTTTTTGATCTTTTTTTGGGGGGATTGGCGTTTGTAAAAAAGGGGGAAAAGGGGGCGGTGTTAAAACCGTTTTTATTTTATTTTTTTGTGTTTGTGATTTACTTTTTTTCACTTTTTTACATTTATTTTTAAAATTTTTTCACTTTTTTTCCATTTTTTTTTCTAAAAAGCAAACATCAGATTTTTGTTTTGAAAGGGAGGCCAATGCCCCATTACTCGTAACTGTAAAATTTGGGCGCCATTTAAAAAAACGCCTTTTTACCATGCCCACAATGCAAATTCGGGCCCTGGACTTTTACAGATGGGCCCCGGGGAAATGCCCCTTCCCCTTCCCGGACCATCAGACAGGGGTCGGGGCCGCACTACAGTGCAGCAGCCGCCGGGGGCAGGGGAAAGGGGGAGCGCACTCCTCCCTGCCTGCGGCTTTTTAAAATCGGGAGCCATGACAGGCTGCGGGGAAATGAAGCGGGGAAACAACCCCGCGGCCGGGGCTTTACTCCGGCCGCGGGGTGAAAACGGCATGCGGCCACGGTAATTTTCCCCTTGTCCCATGTTTTTGGGTCCCCCGTGGCTCGCCCCCCAAAACACCGCGCGATCCGCCAAGGGGGTATGGATAAAACCATTTTCCGGAAGGCACTTCCCCTTAGGGGTTTTCCAAACGGGCCCTTTTTCCGGGGAAAGGGGTTTAAAAATTTAGGCCCGTTCTGAGGGGGATTTGGGGGCCTTTTGTTAGATGACTCAATCTAAGAAACTACACCCCTTACAGATTCAAACGATTTGAGAAGTTTAAAAACCCATTAGGTTTTCACAAAAATTAAAGCAAAGGGCAGGTGAAATTTTAAAAAAATTTACCACTAGGGGGAATAGCTTTCAAAGAAATGAAAGATATGCCCCCTTTCGAGTACGTCTCTGGGAGGTTTGGGACATTTTTTTTTTTAGTTTTTATGGGGCATATACAGTATGTGTAAAAATAATATGACAGTGCTTTTACACGTGTGGGGCAATTTTAACTTTTTGTAGGAAAAAAATCATAAAATAAAAAGTAAAGAACTGTAAAAAAATAACCTAAATACTGTAAACTCAGCAAGAAAAACAGTGATGAGCGATGATGGCAATTATCGTTATCGGGTCGACATCAGATTGTCGTGATCTTCAGGCCGATAGCTGATAACCGATGACGATTAATCGCCGATTACCATTAAAGTCTATGGGAGAGGAACACCAGCTTTATTTTTACACCCAAACAGGTGAGGTGATGCTGGAATTAACATCCACAACAGTAAACTGGATATGTTCTACGTCTTAGGCAAGACAATTAGGCTACAAGAGTCACAGAAAATTCACAGGCTAAAATAATTTATTCATTTCAATGGCTACCTGAAAAGATGAGGACGGCGTAGTCATAACAGGTACAGCGGTAGCAGCTGCTATGGCCCCCATTGACACATAAGAAGACACCGGTATTGGAAATGGCATATGGTAACTGGCAGGACCCCCATATCACTTTTTGCACCAGGGACTAACAACTTGTCATATATGTGGTGCTGGTAGCAGCAAGAACATCCCAAGGGGGAACGCGGAGGTTCAGCTGATAGGGCCCTAGTTAGAGACTCTTTTTCAGCGGCATGACCCGAAAGCCTGCACAGATGCCCTTATCGACCCTCAGAATAAAAAGTGATGGAAGAAACAAGTATTTGAACCACTATTTTAGTGAAATGTACATTGACTATCCCTGTCCTTTAATGCAGCATGACCCAAAAACCCACAGAGATGCCCTTATGGACCCTCAGATTAAAAAGTGCTGGAAGAAAGTAGTCTTTGAACCACTATTTTAGTTGAACTGGACATTGACTATCCCTGTCCTGTACCTCAGCATGACCCCCAAACCCACATGACCCACAGATTAAAAAGTGCTGGAAGACAGTAGTCTTTGACCCACTATTTTAGTTGAACTGGACATTGACTATCCCTGTCCTGTACCGCAGCATGACCCCCAAACCCACATGACCCACAGATTAAAAAGTGCTGGAAGAAAGTAGTCTTTGACCCACTATTTTAGTTGAACTGGACATTGACTATCCCTGTCCTGTACCGCAGCATGACCCCAAAACCCTCACAGGTGCCCTTATGGGCCGTCAGCATAAAAATTTGCAATAAGAAATTAACTACTAAAAAAACTAGTTTTCCAATGCTGCTGCTGATACTACAGCTACTTACCATTCTACTGCTGTCACATTGGTGACATTGTTCAACCTTGACATTAGAACGTGAAGCAGACGAAACAGATGTCCTCAGTTGTTAAACGAGGCCTGTCTGAAAATCCTGCATTCTACTGTCAAGTGAGTTGAAGGAAATTACTGATCAAGGAGAGTGAGGCTGTGAACATGGATCACGGAGGTTCAGCTGGCAGGGCCAGAATTACAGTGGGTGCGGTGAGAGCCAGGGCTGCTGTCAGTCATCTAGTAACACAACAAAAATGCCCTTATGACGCAGCAACAAAAACAGTCGGGCCGAAGCAGAGTGCGAATGCCGGAGAGTGAGCTAAGAACTCGAGCCTTCCTCAGAAGACAGTCAAGACCTGGGTAGCACTTGAGAAATTTCTGCCTCTACGAGAGCGCTTGCCTCTCCGTATGAGTGCGGACCCATTGAGCTTCACTTGGAAACTCTGGTGGTTGACGCTCTTCTTCCACTCAGGTGCCCTTTTTCTTGGCTTTCTTTTTCTCATTTCACTCAACGTGCTGGAGGAAATTGTCTCTGTTCTTGGGGTGGCGAATGTGCTCCATACTCCATGTCCTCTGAATAACCTACATCCGTTCAGGTCTTTTATCAGTGGTTCTTATACCTCCCTTGTACAATTCAGAGGAATATTTTTATCAGCTATTTTGTAAATGCAGGTATTTTAGTAGTTTAATTCTAGAAAACATATTTTTAAAATAGGAGGGAATCCATCACGTCTTTGTTTTTCAGTTTTGTATTAAGTATGTTACCATATTTTTCTGATTTTTGGGTAGTGGTATTTTATTTTAATTTCACTAACTATATAAAAGTGCTGTGAATCTTTTTGAAACCTTCGAGTGTGTAGTGAGTGGTATGTGAAGTACTGGTAAGTCATGAAAAAAAATTACTACGATAAAAAGTGGTTAAATTGTCAACCACATCACTCCCCAGGGCGGCTGCATTATCGTTTTTTGTGTTCAGGATTCTTTTTTTCTTCACCATCCCCCTTTGCAGATAATGGGTTTTAGGCTAATGCATTGCAGATGCTGGTATGAGTGGTGCTCTGTTATTTTTTACAAAGAAAACAACTTGTATTTTGTACTTCGAGTTGAAAAAGCCACTAGTTTTTTGGATTTAGATTTTTCATTTTTTCATTCATGTTTTTATTCCTAGATTTCCATTCTACTACAGTTCAAGGGGGGCGTGGCTTGTTCCTGCATGAAGCCAGACGTGTGAGACGGGAGCTCCGTAAGGAAGATTAAAAATCAGCCCAACTAAACCTCTGCCCGGTGGTGAACATCGCATATCTGAGTGCCCTTGGAGCCGGGAGTGCTAAGGACATCAGTGAGAGACAAAAATGCGGCTTGCAGCCGGGTTCTGGCTCCGGAAGGTTGTGAAGGAGCAGAGCAACAGTTATGGCCGCCATCTTAAAACGGGACGCCGAGACAGTACAAGCAAGAAGGCTACCTCCTCCTCCAACCGGGACGAATCTCAGAGTGGAGACTGCACCGGCATCGCAGCAATCCGCCGCTTGACCCGGACACGAAGCAGTCACAGGACCGGACTCCGGGACAGGTGAGACGCCTCAGCAACAATAGCAGTGGGCATTGCGGCCTCCACCAATCGCCATCTTTGCCACGTTGGCGCGAGTGCATCTCTCCACGGCTGAAGTACTCACAAGCGCTACAGCTCGTCCGGTGACGCAGTTAGCCGCAGCACAAAGCGAAGGGGCCGGGGTGTCGTGTCGTGATCCAGCTCCAGGGCGAGAGAGAGGAACCGACATCGGCATTGTGCCTCACTGCCATCACGGGCCGCCATCTTCTCCGCGTGAAGCGGCCTGCACCTCTATTAAGGTCAGTGACAGTAGGAGGGACTGTTGGAGCTCGCAACCAGCTCCCTCTGGAAACGGGCACCCACTGATAAGCGTACCCTCTATAAAACCTGAACTTCTGTTATTAGAAACTGCTTGAATATTTCAATAGCAGGCCACAATCTACAAGAGGGAACAATCTCCTCCTGGCCCCAGAGCCATTCTTATTAGTGTTGAGCGATTTTTATCGACAAAGTTGAAATCGGCAAGGTTTTTATGGTGATCGAAATTTCCAGATCATGCGATAATTAAGGTTAAAATCTGTGCATCATCTATTAAGATCGTGCCATTTTCGGCGCTTCCTGTAATTTTGGCGGCCAGCAAATGAGATTACAGAATAGAGCAGGGTGAGATGTGTGTGCGACGTCATGACTGGGATGTGCATGGTTGCGATTGGCTGGAAAAATCACATGCCCCCCGTTTCCATACAACAGTGTTTCCTGTTTCAGCCTCAGTGTCTCTCAGCGTCTCAAAGGGATAGGACCTGCGTTCTGCCTGTGGCCAAACAGCTCAGCGAAATTAGTCTATTTCTGCACAGAGAAACCTCTACTATTAGCTGTGATCCTTCCAATTTAGTTAGATTAGGGATTTGAACTTTTTTATGAAATTAGCTAGAGAATTTTAAAGCAGAATCTACCAACTGTAAATTCCGGCGGGGGAGCGCGGGGGGGGGGGGGGGGGGGGGGGGGGGGGGGGGCGGGCGAACACAGACAAGCTCTATTTTATAAGAACACTGGATAAAGTTCGCCAAGACTTAGTGTAATATTGTAGTGGAAATATCTTTATTATTAACAGTTTGCTATTGAATATTTTCCTGGATATTGGGCAGCCTGAACTTAATTGGATAAAAAATCATTTTTTAGTAACGGCAGGTCTCTTTGTTAGCTGCAAAACTCCACTTTTATCAGTATACATTTCAGATAGGTTTTCAATTTTACCCATTACACCTGTGACTGTTGATATCTCCACCTTGCACTTAAATTACAAACCAGCAATCTTGTAGTCACACAGGTTGTTTGTTGCCAAAAATACCGTGTATCGTACGAAAAACATCACAGTTACGTGTTTTTTGGACTTTTGCGCACACACACTGTTCATTGACGCAGCATCTACGTAAATCTTAAAACAGCAATTCTATATTCACCACAGGTGAATTGAAAGGTGCAAAAAATACCGTTTATTATATCAAAACATAACAGTTACGTGTTTTTTGACTATTGCGCACCCAGCACTGTTCATTGACGCAGCATCTACGTAAATCTTAAAACAGCAATTCTATATTCACCACAGGTGAATTGAAAGGTGCAAAAAATACCGTTTATTATATCAAAACATAACAGTTACATGTTTTTTGACTTTTGCGCACCCAGCACTGTTCATTGACGCAGCATCTACGTAAATCTTAAAACAGCAATTCTATATTCACCACAGGTGAATTGAAAGGTGCAAAAAATACCGTTTATTATATCAAAACATAACAGTTACGTGTTTTTTGATTTTTGCGCACCCAGCACTGTTCATTGACGCAGCATCTACGTAAATCTTAAAACAGCAATTCTATATTCACCACAGTTTAATTTAAAGGTGCAAAAAATACCGTTTATTATATCAAAACATAACAGTTACGTGTTTTTTGACTTTTGCGCACCCAGCACTGTTCATTGACGCAGCATCTACGTAAATCTTAAAACAGCAATTCTATATTCACCACGGGTGAATTGAAAGGTGCAAAAAATACAGTTTATTATATCAATCCATAACAGTTACGTGTTTTTTTGACTTTTGCGCACCCAGCACTGTTCATTGAGACGCAGCATCTACGTAAATCTTAAAACAGCAATTCTATTTTCACCACAGTGAATTGAAAGGTGCAAAAAATACCGTTTTATTATATCAAAACATAACAGTTACGTGTTTTTGACTTTTTGCGCACCCAGCACTGTTCATTGACCAGCATCTACGTAAATCTTAAAACAACAATTCTATATTCACCACAGGTGAATTGAAAGGTGCAAAAAATACCTTTTTATATCAAACCATAACAGTTACGTTTTTTTGTACTTTTGCGCACCCACCCACTGTTCATTGACGCAGCATCTACGTAAATCTTAAAACAGCAATTCTATATTCACCACAGGTGAATTGAAAGGTGTCAAAAAATACAGTTTAATTATATCAAAACATAACAGTTACGTGTTTTTTGACTTTTGCGCACCCAGCACTGTTCATTGACGCAGCATCTACGTAAATCTTAAAACAGCAATTCTATATTCACCACAGGTGAATTGAAAGGTGCAAAAAATACCGTTTATTATATCAAAACATAACAGTTACGTTTTTTTTTGACTTTTGCGCACCCAGCACTGTTCATTGACGCAGCATCTACGTAAATCTTAAAACAACAATTCTATATTCACCACAGGTGAATTGAAAGGTGCAAAAAATACCTTTTTTTATATCAAAACATAACAGTTACGTGTTTTTTGACTTTTGCGCACCCAGCACTGTTCATTGACGCAGCATCTACGTAAATCTTAAAACAGCAATTCTATATTCACCACAGGTGAATTGAAAGGTGCAAAAATACAGTTTATTATACAAAAACATAACAGTTTTACTTGTTTTTTGACTTTTGCGCACCCAGCACTGTTCATTGACCGCAGCATCTACGTAAATCTTAAAACAGCAATTCTATATTCACCACAGGTGAATTGAAAGGTGCAAAAAATACCGTTTATTATACCAAAACATAAGTTACGTGTTTTTTGGACTTTTGCCCAGTCCAGATTTGTTGATAGACACCTTGCAGTTAAATTTGAATCCAGCAATTTTGTTTTGATTAAGAGGATTTGAGATTAGCTGTGATTTCCGTCTTTTAATAGAGAACTTTCCAAAAACTATTCCATACCTCTCAAATTTTTATATTTTCTGAACATGGAGCAAAATGCAGGTGGAAAGCTAGCAAAGAGGGGGGTAGAACATGGAGGTAGAGGAAAGAGAGAAGGTGCTCCTTCCAGTGCTGGCGACAACAAGCATGCCAGCGGAACTTAAGTTGCAGGACCGACAGGCCTGTCAACGCTGGGTTTAGGCCCTGTGAATCTAAGTAACGAACATCGCCCCCAATCTGTCCCTTCAGTGGTTAATGCAACCTGCATCTAGCAGTCTTAAAACCCCCTCGTCCTCGCAGTCACGGCCACAAATGTCGTCCCTCAGCATCATCAGCATCTGTCCAACATGAAGCAGCCTAAATTCAACCCCGTGTACCCACCACTGTGGATAATCCATTTTCTGAAGACCCCTTTGATGACAACATGCGGTTGGGGTCCAGAAGGCATTGTTAAAAAGATCAAAAGGCCAAAAAAAGGGTGATTTTCTCTGCTCTGACGCCGAGTTTCTGATGCCATAAGAGGAGGAGTAGGTAGCCGGTCATTCGGCAAAAATCCCGGCGGTCGGCAAACCCCCGTTGCAGTGCCCCTTGCTTTTAGCCCGCAGCTTCTGGATGCAGAAAGTCAGACGACCAAGCCCACCTGTGTTGATGATGATGATGATGAAAGACATTGCGGATCCATCCTGGTCTTTTCCGCAGAAATTTTCTTGCGAGCGCTTCATCAGTGGACGAGGAGGAGACGATGGGGTAGTGTCAATACGGGTCCTGCCACAAAAAGGGAGAGGGTGGTCGCAGAAGTCCGCTGATATGATTCCGCCAGCCATGGTCAGCGCAAACCCCGCTCCTCGCTTATCGCCGTCAAAAAGGTCCAGGACCTCTCAAGCCTGGGCCTTCTTTGAGCAATGCCTCTGATTCACCCACGATGTCATATGCCGCCTTTGCCGTAAACGCATAAGTAGAGGCAAAGAACCTTAAGTGGGTTAAAACCCCCACCAACATGTCTAGTCACATGCAGCGAATGCATGAGTTGAAATGGAGGGAACACTTGGCCAAAAAAGGCCAACCAAAAGCCGGGCCTCCAACCCACTCACACCCCTCTGTCTCCGCCTCCTCCTCCTCCGCCACCACCAAGCGTTCCTCAGCTGCCCATGTCTCTCAGAGTCATGATCAGGGATCAGCCTCCGCTTCAGCCTCCACCGTCGCCCGAATACCACCAGCACCACCAGAGACCCATCCTACACGCCGTACAGCGGCCAGTCTAGCAGCCAGCCTTCTGTCTTCCAGGTTTGGGAGCAGAAGAAACACTTTAACCCAAACCATCCCAAAGCCAATGTAACGGAGGAGTGGATCCGCTGGGCCAACGCAAGCGATGATAGCTAAGCCACGCCAGGGACGGAGTTTAAAGTAGCCCCCGGTTTTCACCAAGCCCGCCGCAAAGCGGATGGTTTGCTGCGGCGTGAGGGTACCAGGTCGTTAAAACCCCGACGGACTTTCCTCGAT
>JAODAL010075926.1:0-13806 GCA_025379985.1 Phyllomedusa bahiana | reverse complement strand
GATTCACCAGCCCAAAATACAGGTCAAAAGGGACCAGTGGTGTATACTACAGAGAGGGGTATATGCTACAGAGAGGGGCATATAAACTATAGAGAGGGGTATATGCTATATATACTACAGAGAGGGGTATATACTATATATGCTACAGAGAGGGGTATATACTCTATACACTATAGAGAGGGGTATATACTATATATACTACAGAGAGGGGTATATGCTATATATACTACAGAGAGGGGTATATGCTATATATACTACAGAGAGGGGTATATACACTATAGAGAGGGGTATATACACTATAGAGAGGGGTATATACACTATAGAGATGGGTATATACTCTATAGAGAGAGGGGTATATACACTATAGAGAGGGGTATATACACTATAGAGAGGGGTATATACACTATAGAGAGCTGTATACTATATACACTATAGAGAGCAGTTTATACACTATAGAGAGCGGTATATACTATATACACTATAGAGAGGGGTATATACTATATACACTATAGAGAGGGGTATATACTATATACACTATAGAGAGGGGTATATACTATATTCACTATAGAGAGGGGTATATACTATATTCACTATAGAGAGCGGTATATACTATATACACTACAGAGAGGGTTAATTCTTTATTTTAAAGAGGGGGGTAAAACTATATTCTACAGAGAGGGGATTGCTATTATACTAAGAGGGGTTTATCATATGAGAGGGTTATATCTATACACTATAGAGAGGGGTATTTTTCTTTATAACTACAGAGAGGGGTTTGCTTATAACTAAGAAAAGGGGTTATGCTATTATACAAAGAGAGGGGTTATGGCTTTATAACTAAGAGGGGGGTATATGTTACAGAGAGGGGGCCTTATAATATAGGGGGGGGTATTCTTATTTGCTACTAAAGGGGTATATTTTTTTTTATGCTACAAGAGGGGTATTAAATATATATATTTTAAAACCAGGGGAGGGGTTTTGCATAAAATTTTACAGGAGGGGGTTTATCTTTATATGCTCAGAGAGGGGTATATGTATATATCTACGGAGGGGAAAATTATTTTTTTTTTTGTTTTAGAGGGGTATGTGCTATATTGCTAAAAGGGGGGGGTATTACTATTTATTAACACAAAAAGGGGCTACTTTACTATATATACTACAAGAGGGGTATTTTTGCTATATATAACTACAGAGGGGGTTTTATACTCTTTTACATATAGGAGGGGTTTCTATATATTTTAAGAGAGGGGATATTTTAATACTCAGAGGGGGGTATATGCTATATCTACAGAGAGGGTATATCTATATATGCTCAGAGAGGGTATATCTATATATGCTACAGAAGGGGTATGTCATATATTACAGAGAGGGTATATGATATATCTACAGAGAGGGGTATATCTATAATGCAAGAGGGGTTTTGTTAAAACTTTTAAATATACTACAGAGAAGGCTATATACTATATATACTACAGAGAGGGGTATATGTTTTTATTTTACTACAGAGAGGGTATTATCTATACACTATAAAAGGGGGGGGGTATTTTCATTTTTTACACAGAGGGGGGTACATGTATTTTAACTACAGAGGGGTATATCTATAAAACCTATAGAGAGGGATATATATATGTAAAAATTAGAGAGGGTATTTTCAATATAAAGAGCGTATATCATATAAAGAGGGTTATACTTATACACTAAGGAGGGGTAAAACTTATAACTTTTGAGAGCTGTATATACTACATACACCACAGAGTGGTATATACTATATACACTATAGAGAGTGGTATATACTATATACACTATAGAGAGCTATATATTTTTTATACACTATAGAGAGCTGTATATACACTATAGAGAGCTGTATATACTATATACATCAGGAGGGGTATTATATATACCTATGGAGGGGGATTACCATACGAGGAAGTATATAGTATATACTCTATAGAGAGGGGTATATACACTATAGAGAGCGGTATATACACTATAGAGAGCGGAATGTACTGTATACACTACAGAGAGCGGTTTATACACTATAGAGAGGTATATATATACATATGAGAGCAGTTTTATAACTATTGAGAGCGGTTTTAATACATATTACATATAGAGGGGGTATATACTGATAATATAGAGGAGATTACATTAAAGGCAGTATATACTATTACATCAGAGAGTATTTTTAATACCTATAGAGGGGGTATATACCCCCTATGGGAGAGGTTATAGTTATAAATATAGAGGGGGGATTACACTTAGAGGGGGTTTTTAAACTTAGAGAGCGGTATTTATTACACTATAGAGAGCGGTTATACTATATAATATAGAGAGCAGTATATGCTTTTACAATGGGGGTGCGGTTTACCTAAAAAGGCGGGGTTTCTGTTGCACTACAGAGGGGGGGGAAATTTACACTAAGAAAAGTATATAGTATATAACTATGGAGGGGGATATACATATAAGAGCATTTATTAGTATATAACTAAGAGGCAGTTTTTATATAAATTTTGAGAGGCAATTAACTATGAGAGCGGATTTACACTATAAGGGGAATGTACTGTTTTACATAAGAGAGGGGGTTTTTAAAAATATAGAAGGGGGGTTATTATATCCATAAGGCAGTTTTTATACTATATACCCCTATAGAGAGCTTTTGGGGGTTCATTAAAGAGTGTTGACATAAGAGCGGGGTTTGTTACTATAGGAACTGTTATACTAATAAAATTAGAGAGGGTTTAACTACTTTAAATTACAGGGGGTAAATACTATATAAACTATGGGGGTTATACTAATTCCCTAGAGAGGGTTTTATACAATACACTATGGGAGGGGTATTTATAAAAACTACGAAAAAGAGGGGTATTGTATATACACTATAGAGAGCGGTATCTATATACACAAGAGAGGGGGTTAAAAACACCCGAGAAAAGTTATGTATATAACTATGGAGGGGTAAATACCTTAGAGAGTAGTATTACACTATAGGGGAGATAATTGATTAAATATAGAGGGGGGATAAACAATAGAGAGGGGATTTTTACTATTTAACATATAGAGGGGAAATGTACGTTTATATACAGAGGGTTTTAATATAGAGAGCTGTATATACACTATAGAGAGTTGTATATACCACTCTCTATAGTGTATGCAGTATATACTATATACACTACAGAGAGGGGGATATACACTACAGAGAGAAGTATATAGTATATACACTATAGAGAGGGGTATATACCTTGAGATTTTATATATACATTAAAGAAAGGGTATATGTATAAAAAAATTAGAGAGGGGTATATAATATAGGGGGGTATTACTATATACACTATAGAGAGTGGATGTATGTATTAGTACAGAGGTGGTTTTCATACTCTATTGAGGTGTAATATACACTATTAGAGTGCTGTATTTACTGCATACATATAGAGAGTGGTAATACTTATACACTACAGAGGGGGGATATATACCATAAAGAGAGATTGTATATTGTTTATAATATAGAGAGGGGGGAATATACACTATAGAGATCAGTTTTATTATTACATAGAGAGGGGTAATACATATAGAGAGGGGGTATTTACTATCATCTTTGAGAGCGGGTATATACACTATAGCGAGGGGTATATTCTATGTACACTATAGAAGGGTTTATACATTTACAGGAGAGAGAGTATATAGTATAGTAACTTTATAGAGAGCTTGTATATAATATCATATAGGAGGGGTATATTATACATTTCACTATAGATGGGGTGGTATATACACTATAGCGAGCGGAATGTACTGTATACACTACAGAGAGTGGTTTATACATTATCGAGAGTGGTATATACTATATACATATAGAGAGCTGTATATACTACATACATTATAGAGAGTGGTTATTATCTATATACATATGAGCGCGGTATATTCCTTTATACTCTTAGAGAGCTGTATAGTCACTGCCAGAGAGTGCCTTTCCAACACCTGTCCCAGCAGTGGTGCCTCCAACACTGTCCCTGCCAGAGGAGTGCTCAATACAGGGGGACAAACCACCCACAGGGATCAGCTGTGATTACAGGGACAAACCACCCACGGGAATTTCAGCTGTGATCTACAGATGACAACAACCACAGGGATCAGCTGTGATCTAACACTTTGCTTTTCTTTTTTCCTTCATTATCGCAATCTCCACTATCCTCAATTATTCTTTATTCCCAAATTCCTCGCTGGACAAATGAACTCTACATTCCCCTGCATTCTACCCTCCACTCCTGGTCTGATGGCACAACCATACTCATGTTATATGCCCTCTGTACCAATGAAACCTTGCCAAACTACAGGTATCCTCTCACATGCTCACCTCTCATGCTCCTTTGGCTTCTGGGACATATCCCCTAACCAGGGCCACCCAGCACATTACCACCATAGTGTTGCTCCTCGAACAGATTCATTACTACAATTCCGTATAGTCCCTTCAACCTGTTACACATCCTGACCCTGTACCCTATCCCTCTACCTTGGAGCTCTACTGGGATTGCACGGTCTGGTATGTAATAAACTTCATGATACAGACTTGTTATATCTTGCAACTTACTCTTCCTTGGTTTCTGACTGAACTGGCGGACCCTCTCAGACCTGTCTCCCTGACGCACTTTTTTAGCGGCCCTCCAACTTACCCACACTCCTCACCTTGGTAACAAGCTTGGTGGGGTGTCGGGGCCTCCTCTGTCTGACACCTGTCTCCATTTGTCCCCGCTCACCTCTGCCTTACTCACAATCTTCTCCTTTGAAGTGCACTTGTCCGCATTAACGCCACTCCGCCTCAAGTGGCTGTTGTTTAAGGGACGAAGGCATGCCTACTTGCCTTTCTTGACCATTTTGCTTCACTCGGCTTCTCCACTTTCTTTCCACTGACATCCCACGTATCTCATGGGAGACTTCATCATCCCAATGACACGCCACTCTGCTTCCAACAATCTCTTTTTCACTCTGCTCCTCTTCAACCTATCCCAGTGGACCCTCAGGAGCCAATCATACAAAGATGGAACAAACTGGGACCTCATCTTCACCCGCCTTGCTGCCCCTATCGACATCTATAACTCTCACACCTATATCTGACCCACAACGCTGCTTACCTTCTCCACATCTCACCCCAACCTGCTCTCCTGTCTCTTATCCAGGAATCTACAAACCTCAACCCTCACACTCTCTTGACTTCATACACGTCTTTCCACTATCTCCTCATTAATGAACCTGACGCAGACCATTTTTTACAACCACCACAATCACCACCACCCTTTACTCAGTCGATCTATCACACACAACAGAAACCCGCAATATCATCAGACAACCTGGCACACAGAACTCTACCAAACAGATGAGGGAGGCTTCAGAATTGATGAACGCCGCTGGAAGAAAAACTCACTCATTGATGACTTTTGCCTTATACAAACACTCATGCAGCATTTAAGGTCCGCATCGCCTTCACCTAACAGAAAACTATTTCCACAATTCATATCCTCACTGTCCACAACCCAGAAGCAATTATTCAAATCCTTCAACTCTTTTATCCGTCACCAACACTCCTCCCCCAATCCTCCTTTCAGCAGTGACTTTGCCATTCACTTCCCCAGAGTTCAACACATCAGAGAAAGCTTCAGCAGCAGTCCCCCACACCATCCTTAACCTTGCATCTGCTCATCCCTTAACTTGCTTCCCCGGTCATCAGTCAAGCTCTCCTCCTTCTGTACAAATCCAACTCACTACCTGTAGTCATGACCCACTCCATCCCACTCATCACAGACCTCAGTGCTTCTATCATCCCAGCACTCACCCATCTCTTTTTTCCATAAAATAAAAATACCTATCCAATATCCTTGCAATCTTCACCTTCTGCCTATTTAAACATGCTACTATCAATCCAACCTAAAAAAAAAAAAACCCTGACCCCTTTTCTCTGTTCAAACTATAGCCCCATCTCATGTCCCTTTTGCTTCCAATCTCCCGAGAGAGTCTATTTCAGTGTCTCCCACTCTCCTCAAACTTACTTACTTTGGACCACTACCAATATGGTTTTTTCGACCCCACCAGTACTCTACGAAACGCCCTAACCAATGTCACTAATGACTGTAAACTGCTAAAGCCTCATGCAATACTCTGGCTCCTCCTCTTAGACTGTCCTCTGACCTTTGACACTGTCGACCATCCTCTGTTCAAATCTCTCTCCCTCTGATCACGGTCTGGTCTTTCCTGGATCTCCTGTACCTCAATATCGGACTTTCAGCATCTTCATTCTCGCTCCACATCTCCCGGCCACTCTTTGTTGGTGTCCTCAGGGGTCATTCCTGGGTCCACTCTCTTCTCTATCTACGACCTTGGCCTCGGTCAGCTCATAGCCACTTGTTTCATTACCTCTATTATGCTGATGATACCAACTCTAATCTCGGCCCCTGCGGTCACTCTCTTCTCTCCGGATCCCTGACTGTTGTCTCCATTTCTCATTCTTTCTTCTAGTATCCTAATATAAATGTGGTGGAAAACAGAAAATATCATCTTTCCACCGTCACAACTCTACCCCTGCCGCTGTTTCTCTTCTATTACAGTCAATGGCTCCCACTATCACACAGGTACCACAAGTGCTGTTTGGGGGTTATATCCTAGACTTGCTATATCTTTCAAACCCCACATCCAAACCGTCCAACCTCTGCCAGCGCCTCCACCTGAAAAAACATCTCTGCTTACGCCCATTCATAAAAATTCGACACTACAATAATGATGGTCCTTGCCCTTGTCATCTCCCGCCTAGATACTGCAAAATCCTTCTCTGTGGCTCCAGTAGCCACTAGTCCCCTCCAAATCCATCCTTAACTCTGCTGCGTCCCTTATCCCACCTCTTCATCGCTAAAATCTTGACTTACCCTCTGGCCCTATCCATTCATGGCTTCCCATTACCCAGCGAATTAAATTTCAAGATAATAACCTGGACTAAAGGCTCCCATAATCCTTCTCCCCTCCATAATCTCGTGCCCTAAATTTCCCAAAATATCTCCCACACGACTCCTGGACCGACTTACTCTCAGGACCTTTCCTCTGCTCTCCCATTATCAGCTCTTCCTACACAACGTCTCCAAAGACCTTCTTCCGTGCTTTCACCACACTCTGAACTACCTGGCCCCAACACATCAGATTCATCCCACTTTCACCAGCTTTCCAAAAGCAATGAAAACCATTTCTTAAGGCTTGACATTTATCTTCATAATTGTCACTACTTTCTCACTGACATGTCTAGCCTCCACTCCTGTCTCTTTCCCCTCCTTGTAGATTGTAAGGCCTCGGGGGTAGGGTCCTCTCTCCCTCTGTCGTTGCCAATTGTATATTATCATTATCATTTCTCTGTTTGAATTTATGTAATTGTATGTTATCCCCCTCGGAAATGTACAGCGCCTGGAATCAATTGCGCTTTAAAATAAATAATAATAATAAATACACTATAGAGTGAGGGTATTTATTACTATATCACTATTGAGAGGGGTATATCACTATTGAGAGGGTGGTATTTACTTATACATTATTGAGAGGGGTAATACATATAGAGAGGGGTATTATACTATATCACTATAGAGAAGGGGTAGGTATATTATATAAACTATAGAGAGGTTATTTTACCTATTACAATATAGAGAGGGGTTATATGCACTATTGAGCAGGGGTATATATTACTATATACTTTTATAGAGAGGGGTATAGTACACTATAGAGGAGGGGTAAATACATATACACTATAGAGAGGGGTATATACACTATAGAGAGGTTATAATATATACATTTTGACGTGGGGTTTTATTAACTATAGAGAGGGGGTATATATATATACACTATAGAGAGGGGGTATTACTATATAACTATAGAGAGGTTTTATAATATATTACAATATAGAGTTGGTATATAATATATGCACTATTGAGAGGCGGTATATATCACTATAGAGAGGTACATACTATCTGCACTACAGGAGAGTGGGTATTACTTTATACTCCTACAGAGAGTGGTATATACTATATACAATACAGTGTGTGGTTTATACTATATTCTACTATAGTGAGTGGTATATACTATATACACTATAGAGAGTGGGATATACACTATAGGGAGTGGGATATACACTATAGAGAGTGGGATATACTATATACACTACAGAGAGTGGGATATACTATATACATACAGAGAGTGGGATATACTATATACACTATAGAGAGTGGGATATATATAAAACACTAAGAGTTGGGTATAACTATATACACTACAGAAGAGGGGTTTATTACTATATACATTTATAGAGAGTGGTATATACTATATACACTATAGAGAGTGGTATATACCTTTACAGGAGTGGTATATACTATATACACTATAGAGAGTGGTATATACTATATACACTATAGAGAGTGGTATATAGTATATACAATATAGAGAGTGGTTTATACACTATAGAGAGTGGTATATACTATATACACTATAGAGCGCGGTATATACTATATACACTATAGAGAGGGTATTATTATTATTATTATATATTATTTATTTTAGAGCGCCTTTAAATTCCAGGGCGTTTGTACATTTAAGGGGAAGTTACATACATAACAAATTTGGGAAAAAAATACAATGGTGACAAAAATGACTAGTAATGATACAGAGAGGAAAGAGGCCCCTGCCCGCGAGGGCTTACAATCTCAAGGAAGAAGGGGAGAGACAGAAGGTATGGGGCAGACATGCTTGCGGGCCGGTGTAGTGGTGGTGGGGTTAGTGTGGGTTGTAGGCTATCCTGAAGAGAGGGGTTTTCAGGTTGCTTTTGAAACTGGTGAAAGTTGGGGAGAGTCTGATGTTTTGGGGTAAGGAGTTCCAGAGTGTGGGTGAAGCACGGGGAGAAGTCTTGGAGACGGTTGTGTGAGGAGTGATAAGGGGAGAGCAGAGGAGAAGGTCCTGTGAGGAGCGGAGATTCCCGTGAGGGGAGGTATCAGGATATTAGGGTAGAGATGTATGGAGGGGAGAGGTTATGGAGAGCCTTGTAGGTCAGGGTTAGTAATTTGAAGTGAATTCGTTGGGCAATGGGCAGCCAGTGAAGGGATTGGCAGAGGGGAGAGGCAGAGGAGTAGCGAGAAGAGAGGGTGAATCGGGAGGGCAGCAGAGTTAGGGATGGATTGGAGGGGAGCGAGGGTGCTAGTGGGAGGCCACAGAGAAGGTGTTGCAGAAGTCAAGGCGGGAGATGACGAGGGCATGGACTAGCTTTTTTAGTAGTGTCAGAGTTGAGGAATGGGGGATGCGTGAAATATTTTTCAGGTGGAGGCGCAGGAGAGGTGAGGGCTTGGATGTGTGGTTTGAAGGATAAAGAGGGAGTCAAAGGTTACCCCAAAGGCAGCGGACTTGTGGAGCTTGTGAGAGGGTGGGGCCCATTAACAGTTGATAGAGAGATCGGTGGAGGGGAGGAGAGGGATGGGGGGAAAGATGATGAATTCTGTTTTATTACATTTAGTTCAAGCGACGGGAGGAGAAGAAGGAGGAAATGGATGATGACATTTTGGGATCGGGAGAGAAGAGAGTTAATATCAGGACGGAGATTTTAAAGCTGGGTGTCGTCCGCGTACAGGTGTTTTTAAACCCATGCGAGGCTATGAGCTGCCCCAGACCAAGAGTGTAGATAGAGAAGAGGAGTGGGCCAGGACGACCCTGAGGGACCAAAACAGAGAGGGGGGCGGAGGAGGAGGTGGTGCGTGAGTGAGAGACGCTGAATGTCCGTTCAGAGAGGTATGGGGAAGATCCAGGAGGGGGCAGGCCCGTGATGTCGAGGGAGGAGGGGGATTTTGTAGCTGGAGGGGAGTGGTCGGCAGTGTCAAAGGCAGAGGACGGTTTAGGAGGAAAAAGGCACAGGAATAAGTGGCGTGAGGCTTTAGCAGTTACTAGGTCGTTGGTACTTTGGTTAGGGCGGTTTCAGTGGAGTGGTTGGGTTGGAAGCCTGATTGGTGTGGGTCAAGGAGAGAGTTGAAGACAGGTGGGAGGACACTTGAAGATAGACGTGCTGTTCCAGGGAGTTTGGATGCAAAAGGAAAGCACGGGGATGGGCGTTAGTTGGACAGTGAGGAGGGGTCGAGAGATGGTTTCTTAAGGATAGGTGTGATGGTGGGTGTTTAAAGAGGAAGGGATGATGCAGAGGTTTTATGATAGATTGAAAAGGTGGGTGAGGGTGGGAAAATAACAGTGCTGAGGTCATGGATGAGGTGGGATGGCAGTGGGTCAAGGTTAAGGTGTGAGGTTGAGATTTGGACACTAGAGAGGAGAGGTTATCATGACTAACAGTGGGAAAGCAGGTTATGGAAGTGTTCACCAGGGACTGTGTCTGGGTGGGGGTGGGTGATGGGGGTTTGGTAGGGGTATAGAGGTGGGTAGGGGGGATGAGGGGTGAACTTTTTTTGATGAGGTTGATCTTATTAAGAAGTGAGTGGCAAAATCGTCCGCTGATAGGAGAGATGGGGGAGGAGGTGCTGGGGGGCGAAGGAGAGAGTTGAAGTGTTGAATAAATGTCTGGGTTGGGGAGACAGGAGGATATGAGGGTGGTGAAGTAGTCCTGTTTGGCGGTAGTGAGTGCAGACTTAAATGTGTGTTGTGAGTGTTTGTATGAGGTGAAGTCATCGGTGGAGCGGCTTTTCTTCCAGAGGCGTTCAGCAATTCTGGAAGCTCGCTAGCTGTTTGGTAGGTCTGTGTGCAGGGTTGTCTGTTTGGGGTTTGCGGGTTCTGTTTGTGTGTGAGAGGAGCGACCGAGTCAAGGGGTGGTGATTGTGTTGTTGTAGAAAGCAGCGGCTGTGTCTGGGTCATTGAATGAGGATATGGTAGAAAGAGGTGCAAGAGAGTCAGAGAGAGTGCGAGGGTTAAGGTTTTATAAGTTCCTGCGGGGGTGCACTAGATGTGAGACAGGAGGAGGGGGTGGGGTGGAGATGGTGGAGAAGGTAATCAGGTTTAGGTCAGATAGGGGGGTGAGGGGGAGTTTGAGGGTGTCAGATAGGGGGCAGAGGCGGGTGAAGATGAGGTCCAGCGTGTGGGCCGTTCTGGTGGTGGTGCTCCAAAGGTCCCCTGTGAGAGGGCCGAAGGAAGATGAGAGGGAGAGGAGTTTGTTGGCAGCAGAGTGGGTGCATCAATTGGGATGTTAAAATCTCCCATGACAATAGTGGGGATGTCAGTGGAAAGAAAGTGGAGAAGCCAGGAAGCAAAGTGGTCGAGGAAGGCAGCGGCAGGGCCACCTCAAAGGAGAGGAGGGTAAGGGATGGGGGTTTGAGGTGGAATGGGAACAAAAGAGCAGGTATCAGACAGGAGAAGGCCACACCTCCTCCATGCTTGTTACCCGGGGCGGGGAGTTGGAAAGTTGGAGACCCCCAAAAAGGGGAGCAGCAGGGGAGACAGTGTCAGAGGGGTCACCAGGTTTCTGTTAGACCCAAAGGGAAAAATAATTTTTGAGAGATGAATAGGTAGTGTATGTATGAGAGTTTGTTACATACAGACCGTGGTTCCAGAGGCTCCCGGGGAGAGAGAGAGAGTGAGCTGGGATCAAGGGAATTTTGTTTAAAAGGGTTTAGGGGGTTTACAGAGTTTGTAGGGGTGGATCTGTTGGTAATGTAGGGGACAATATTTGGGGAAAGTGTGAGGAGGCCTGGGTTAGGAGATATGTCCCCGCAGCCAGGAGGGGCAGAGAGAGGGTGAGCAGGTGGGAGTAGGATAGACTGTATTTAGCTTGGGTCTGTTTGGTGCGGAGGGCGTTGATGGTGGGAAAGAGGTTGGTGGCAGCAGACAGATAAGAGGGAAGAATGCAGGGAGAGATATAGAACTCATTGCCCAGCAAAGGGGTGTGGGGATAGGCAATTAGATTCAGGAAAATGGAGGTTGAGATAATGGAGGGAAGGAAAAGCATGGTGGGAGAAAGGTTATCAGGCTAATAGCTGGAAAGAATAAGAGTGAGTGTTACCTTGTCATCCTTGTTCAAGTCTGGTTTTAAGTCTGGTTTTAAGTCTGGTTTTAAGTCTGGTTTTAAGTCTGGTTTTAAGTCTGGTT
This sequence comes from Phyllomedusa bahiana, assembly GCA_025379985.1. Lineage (NCBI taxonomy): Eukaryota > Metazoa > Chordata > Amphibia > Anura > Hylidae > Phyllomedusa > Phyllomedusa bahiana. The sequence continues at coordinate 1,725 of JAODAL010075926.1, read as the reverse complement.
TTAAGTCTGGTTTTAAGTCTGGTTTTAAGTCTGGTTTTAAGTCTGGTTTTAAGTCTGGTTTTAATTGGTTTTAAGTTGGTTTATGTCTGTTTAGTTGCCACTTAGAACATGGCACTTAGAAACCCTGGGCACTGCGACCAAGTCACGAGCGACCCTAGGCATGGATTTATACAGACTGAAGATCAGATCAGACAAACAGAGGTGAAAGGAGATGGGAGGGGGGCGACTCTGTTAATTTTGCAAAGTGAGGGAAAACTAGGGAAGTCAGATAAACCAGGTGAGGAGTGCTGGCTCTAAAAAAAAACCACAGGGGTTGGGGTGAGGGGGAGGTGACAGTGTGGTGATCACAAATTATAACATAGAGAAGATGCACATCAAAGGAACACACAGGAGTTGCTAGATGGGGGTTGTAGTTCACGAGATAGATACACTATAGATAGCGGTATATACTATATACACTAGAGAGAGGGTTATATACACTATAGAGACTTGTTTATACTAATTGCACTACCGCCTCTGTGTCTGGGCTGGTTTCCCTATAGGTCACTGTTGGCTTCCTTTATATAGGTTTACATCTCTGGTTATTACGCTCTGTGTTGTCTTCCATGGTTTATTAGCGTCTCTCTCCGTTTTTCTTGTGGTGACTGTGACTTGTGCTTGATCCTTGTTTACATCTATTGAGCTCTGCAGGATTGTTCTTCAGTCTCTTAGTGGCGCAGAGCTTCGGCTTGCCGTCTCTGCGCATGCGCTTGTGTGCGACTATCTCACTGGTGCACAGCTTCGAGCTTGCCATCTCTGCGCTTGTGTCCTATCTCACGGGTGCACAGCTTCGAGCTTGACATCTCTGCGCATGCGCTTGTGTCCGTCTATCTCACTGGTGCACAGCTTCGAGCTTGCCGCTCTTTCGCATCTTGGCTTAGGTGTGCCGTCTATCTCACTGGTTCACAGCTTCGAGCTTGCCATCTCTGCGCATGCGCTTGTGTCCGTCTATCTCACTGGTGCACAGCTTCGAGCTTGCCATCTCTGCGCATGCACTTGTGTCCGTCTATCTCACTGGTGCACAGCTTCGAGCTTGCTGTCTCTGCGCATGCGCTTGTGTCCGTCTATTCACTGGTGCACACAGCTTCGAGCTTGCCGTCTCTGCCATGCGCTTGTGTCGTCTATCTTCTGGTGCACAGCTTCGAGCTTTCTATCTCTGCGCATGCGCTTGTGTCCGTCTATCTCACTTGTGCACAGTTCGAGCTTGCCGTCCTTGCGCATGCGCTTTTTTGTCCGTCTTCTCATGGTGCACAGCTTCGAGCTTGCCATCTCTGCGCTGGCTGTGTCCGTTTATCTCATGGTGCACAGCTTCGAGCTTGCTATTTTGGCATGCGCTTGTTTCCGTCTATCTCTCTGGTGCACAGCTTCGAGCTTTTTTTTTTTTCAAACTTGTTTTTATTTGAAAACATTTTTCAATATACAACAACAGAAAAACTGGGTGCAAAATTCCGTACCACATAAACAATCATATAACAGTTCACAGTCTATCATTTTGAGAGATAACTATAGCTGATTAAGCTGAGGAGTTCGAGAAAAGATATTCTGAATGATTTTTCATGTTTACATAGCAGTATGTCTCAAACAGGATAATACTAACTTGTTTGGGCAGTTAACATCTTAAAAACTATTAAAAAATTTTTGGTAAAAAATAATAAAAAAAAATAAAAAAAAATAAGGGGGGGATTA
>JAODAL010075925.1:0-13806 GCA_025379985.1 Phyllomedusa bahiana | reverse complement strand
AGAATGTTTCAAAAATTTAACTGCTTCTTTTTCAGCGTCCAAAGAAAACGTGCGGAAAAACCTCGCCGTGTGTGAACTGTGACGCTGTGCTGCATAGGAATCAATGAAAATGAACCAAGGGCGTTCAGAGGCTCAACACTAGAACAAATCCTAAGGGTATGTTCACACGGTGTGTTGACTTCTTTTTGGATTGTTTGAGATGCGTCTTTGGTCTGTGTCTCAACCCAAACAGCATCTAATAATGTGCAGTGTGATGACATTGTTTTCAAAAAAAAACATGCATCGACTTCCCCAACGAGTGATCCCGATGTGTGTTTTATTGCTTTTTGGACCGTTCAAAGAATTGTAATCAATTCTTGGTCCGAAAAACGCAGCAGAAGCCCTAGAATAAACTACAGGGTGCGATCCTACTGCAGCACCTGCATGTTGGATGCAATTTATACAGTGCTTTTGAATGCGTTTTTTGGATCTAAAAATAAATCCAAACGCTGGGTTTGGAACATATCCTAAATTTTAGAGGGGTGTTCCTCGTCTGAGCCCGCGTGTAGGATACAAAGAAACAGCTGGTTTAGTAAATTGTTTTTTTTAGTTATGTTTACTACAGAAATGAAGTGGCCGCATCATTCTGCTACAGAGTCACGTGGGGGCAGCGGCTTTCTCTGCTTATGGCAGAGGTGTCAAACTGCGGCCCTCCAGCTGTTGGGAAACTACAGCTCCCATCATGCATTTGTATAATCTATAACCATGGGCATCATGGGAGTTGTAGTTTCCCAACAGCTGAAGGGCCGCAGTTTGACACCCCTGGCTTATGGTGTGAATAGGAGCAGCCGCTTTATTCCCTTCTCTCTGGAATTGTCATATCTACACTGATTGCACAAGAGTGAGGAGAGAGAGATCCTTCCCTGTCTGAGACCTTTATGGCACTTCAATGGTAAATACCCAAAATGGCTGAGAGGCCTTGGTTCCACTTTAGGGTCTGTCAGAGATAAGAATAGGGGTCCCCTGCTCGATGCTCCAGAAGGAGGAGATGAGGAGCCTATTTTCATTGTAGTTTTGGGGCTCACAAGTGTTTTTTCACATCTATAATGAAGAGAACAACACACATATATGGCCTCCTCTCCAACTCATCTCCTCTGTGGAGTCTGGAACCTATCAGCCATTTCTATGGTAGATCTTGTGGATCTGCCCTGATTGGGTCAGAAATAAATCCTCCTCTGAGGAAGAAATCCAGAGATTTTATTATTTTAAAGCTCCATTAATTCCAGGGCTCTGTACATTTAAAGGGGGTTATGTTCAATAACAGCAATAAATGACTAACAGCTGGTACACAGGGAGAGAGGACCCTGCAAGGGTTTGCACAGTGCTGACTATAAGGCGATGTTCACACGGCTTATTGTCGGCGTAATTGCGGGGACGGATTTTGCCCGCAATTACGCCGTGCAGCGGAGGCGGGGGCGAGGGGACCAGCATCTCACCGGCCCCATAGACATTCATTATCCACGGCGCGTATCCCGCCGTGATAATTGACATGTTGCTTTCTTCCTGCTCGCGAAATACGTCGAGCGGGGAGAGGAGACGGAATCAGTAGTTCTCTATGAGAACTGTGGCTTACCGTAATGACTGGGACGGATTTCAGCCATATTGGAGCGCAAATACGGCGCGAAATTCGGGCCGAGATACGTCCCAAAATAAGCCGTGTGAACATAGCCTAACAGTACGTGCCATACAGTACCCACCGTAACAGTAACTGCCATAAGTGCCAGTCACACAGTGCCCACCATAACAGAGCCATCATTTTTTTTGCAGTTACAGCTTTCTGCAATATGAGGACAGAGATGAAGCGTGATGGCGGGGAGCAGCATGTTGTGCACCCCTGGTATAGATATAAATCTGGTACCCACATCTATAGGCAGAGTTGACATTCAGGAGTGTGGAAAACAAACTGTATAGGAGGTGTATTGTTCCAGGCTGTTCCTCTTGTATCCCGGCTTTCCCAGAAAGATATGGTAGGGTATGGTAATACCTCAGACTTCTGCAGAGCACCTGATCTTGGCAGAGGCCGTGTCCGCCTCAGATTTTAATGCGGGTTAGGTCCATTGCAATGAGAATAATCCGAATTCCTCTCCTGGATGGAAATTTTTGCGAAACTGTAGTTCACACAGTGACCCTCGGGCACAGGCGGGACCTTTCGAGTGAAGGGGCGGGGGCGGCCCTACACAGGGAAATATTGAACCCGCCCAACAAAACCCAATAGTGCTGTGTAAGGAAGATGGGGACAGGGGGCACCTCATGTATACAATCTGGGGGCTTTAACTTGAGAAAAAGTCATGGGGGGGGTTGTACAGGAATGGCACAATAAAACCCCTTAAACGCTTCACCCTTGTATAGGGGCAATTTCCCCTTGGTGTAGAATTACTCGCACCTTCTTTTAATCCACCGGGGAAAGTATAATGGGGGTTTAAAAATCCGGAAAAGGGATAAAAAAGGAAAAAAGGGGAACAAATTAGCGTTAGACCGAAATAAAGTAAGGGTGAAGGGAAATTTAAAATTGGTTTTATCAAAATTAAAATTCTAAAAAATAAGAAAAATTTGACACTAAAACCCCCGGTTCACCCCCGGGCTTATTACCCCCTTTTTTGGGCGAGCCGGATTGCGCCCCCGCAATTCCGGCTTAAATTTAAGGGGGCGGGGGCCGTGGGCCCCCGGCCCATAGACTTCCATTTCCACGGGGCGTATTGCGCCTGAATAATGTGCATGTCAGTTTTCCCCCCCGTCCGGGGGGATTTTGCCCCCGCGGGTAGGAGGGGACGGAATCCACTGAAAAGGTGGGTTACCGTAATTACTGGGGACGGGGTTGGGGGGCCCCACTGCAGCGGGGAAATCCGGCGCGGAGTACGGCGCCCAAAACCCCCGGCGAAAAAAAGGGCCCTGTGAACACGGGCCTTTGGAATTTAAATTTTCCCGATTATGTGTCCCGATTTAAATTTTGCATTAAAAACAATAGAAATGCAAAGTGTTTCGCTCCCCACACTGCGGGGCCTCATAAGGGATGTATACAATCCAGAAGCGAGGCTATATATTTCAATTGGTTTTTCAAAGGGGTTTTTAAATTTTTTTTTTAAAAAGTGGGTTTTGGGCCCCGATCTATTTCATACCTCCTGTATCCGCTCTTCGATCTGTGTGCTTTAAAGGGGGCGTGGTGATTTGAATTTATATCATATGACCCCAGCAGGAAAGACATCACCAGGCCCCTTTTCCCCTCTGAGTCCAAGAAAAATTTTTATGTAAAGCATTGTGAGTACTGAGAGGGGAAAGGGTTTTTGGGCCCCCAGGCACAATGGTCCTTGGGTTTAAAACCCTTTTATGGAACCAAACCTGTGTTTTTTTTTTTTTTGGTTTTTTTTTTCAATGCACAGACCCTCATTGAGGTGTTCTTTTTTTATTTGTTTGGCAGCTATTTGACTAATTACTAAGGGAGTAGCAGAGGGCGGAATAGATGACAGGCACCTGGGGTTTGAACACTCAGTAGCTGCCTGAGAGAGAAGTGATGTCTGAAGGCCATGTGGGCGACCAGGACTGAAGAGGTCTCAGTCCGTGGGGGTCGTATCCCCCTGGAGAACAGAGCTGTAAACATGGATCACTAAAGGAGGCAGCTAAAAACAAAAACAGTGCAGTAATTTTTAATAATAATGAACGGGAAAATGTTTATTTCATTTGCAAGCTTCCCACGTCAATTTTACTTCGTGGCAAAACCCCTTTAAAACAACTCTACCATTTACAAATAGTTGTACTTTACTGTAAAACAAAAAAAAAAACCACAGTAAGGCTATGTTCACACGGCTTATTTCAGGATGTATTTTGCGGCGTAAGTGCGCTGCAATGCGCCCTAAACTATGCCCTGTAATTACAGTAATCATAGCTCTCATAACACAAGGCTCCTGTTTAGCAGCCCCGGAAAACTAGGTTTGAATGAGCGGCTCCCGTTCTGGATCCCTGGAAAGCTGGGTGTGGAATATACAGAAAAGACATCAAACTCCTTTCCTTATAAAATCGGTCACGTGAACTTCCTCTAACAGTAGAATACAATTGTTAGAATCCTCAGAATAGATTGATGCCCGTATAGAATAGATGGATTTTCCTTGTGAGTTTGTGTTTAGTCTGTAGCCAATTACAGTAGCAGGCGCGCGGGCGAGATCTAAAGGAATCTTATCCACAGCTGATTTCTTTTTACACGGTAAGGCCTCGTTCACAGACGGCTTATTTTGCCAAGCGGGATTGGCGCCGTACTCGCGCGCTCGGAATTTGCGCTTAATAGTACGGCGCCAATCCGTCGAGAAGTATATATAACGGTAACCAGCTGCTCTCATTGAGAACAGTGGATTCCGTCTCTCCTCCCTGCTCGGGACCGAATCCGCCGCGGGGGGAGAAAGTGACATGCACATTATTTACGCCGGCGCACGGCCCGTAAACAATGCATTGTCTAATGGGGGGCCGCGGGAGCGGCGCGCCAAAGCCACGACCATTGAACCCCCGCGCGCTCCGTCCCCGCCGCCCGTGCCCACGCCCCTTATTCACTGGCGGCAGTTTGGCGCTTCAATACAGGCGCACAAATCCGTCGGGAATAAGCCGTGTGAACGAGGCCTAATTGATCTGCAGTTTGAAGTCTTAAATCCGCAGCATTGTTTCACCGCAGAAATGCACGTCTGTAATCGGGTTTGTTCTTGTGACTTACATGCACTTTCATTTAAAGTCTTTATTTTTTTTTTTTGCTTATTTTCATGTGGTTTTTTTCTATACAAGGAACTTCATTGTAAATAACTCCCGTTTTTTTGTGTTGTGTGTGTAAGATAGAAGATGGTGTGCAAAAAAGCGTTGTGTACTTGTTGCGCCTTTTTTTCCCCATTGAAGCCCTAATAGATTTTTCTGTGCTTTTTTGATGCATAATCGTAAAAATAAGATTTAACGGGTGTGCAAAGGAGCTTTGTGACCCACCCCTTAAAGGGGTCCACCACACGCCCCAGCTTTCCTGGGAAAACCCCTTTTTTAACCCCTTTCCGACTTTGGGGCGTGTGATTGTGCAAACCCCTTAGACAAAGGGGCTGCCCCGGCTAAATCAATGAGGTACGGTTCCTCACGGCGATTGGGGCACACACAACGAAATCACGGGGCCCAGATTGCTTGTAAAAGGCTTCTATCGCTGCCATGTTTTTGATTTTGCGACTTCCGGCGGCAGGAAGTGGGGAAACCGCCATCTTTGTACCCCCTAATGCTTTGTATTACAATGATTGGGCTTTTTAAAAATGACGGTCCCCTTTTTTTTTAGTACCCTTAAGGGTATTTCACACGGCTAATTCGGGGGGTGATTTGGGATCGCGGGGTCGCAGTATCCCGGGCGCGTGGGGGCCTGCACCCCGCCGGCCCATAGACATGCATTACTCGCAGGCAATAATAAAAATTGACATGTCACTTATCTCCCTGCGATACAGTACGATCGTATTGTAGAGGGGGAGAGGAACGTATCATAGTTTTCTGAGGCTATGGGTTACAGTTTTGGGGCGCATTTTCCGCTAATAAGGGGAGTACGCCGCAAAATACGTTCAAAAAAAGCGTTGTGAAAACCCCCACCTAAGGGGACTCAAATTTTAAAATAAAAAAAAGAAAAAAAAAAAAAAATTTTTTAAAATATTAAAAAAAAAATAAAAGTTAACTACCCCCCTTTTGCCTTTTACAAAAAAAAAAAGAAAATAAAAAGTTACACTTTTTTTGTCCCGCGTCCAAAAAAGCCGTTATTAAAAAATAAAATTTATGTATGCGAACACCATAGAAGGAAAAAATTTTTGGGTTATTTCAACATGAAAATTGGAATAAATTTTTTTCAAAAAAAAATCCCATGTATTCCCAACGCAGCAAAAAAAAATTACACTTAGCCCCCAAAAAAAAGTCCTCATCAAGTCCGTAAGTGTTATACAAAAAATTATTGGTCGCAGAAAATGGTGCTGCCGTGCAAATTTCAAAAATAAAATGTTTGGAATTTTTTTTTTTTGGGATCAAAAAAATAACGGAAACTTACATGTTTGGTTTTGGCGGATGGTATGTGTGTGGTCAAAATAACACCATTTTTTCCCAAGATGAATGCCGTAAATGCAAAACACCCCAAAAAATGGCATAGAAGGTTTTTTTTTTAAAAATTTTTCCCCCCCTTTAAAAATAATCTTTTTTTTAGCGCCAACATATTTCCCCAGCATTTTACAATTCAAGGGTAAACATACAGTATTCACATTAAAAATACTTACAAATGGCCAAAATGTGAGGGCCCTGCCGGGAGCTTACAAAATTAGGGTGTATGGGTGAAAGAGACGGAAAGAAGTGCCAAGTTTACAAGGGGTCCGGCCATTTTTCATAAAAAGGGGGGGGGGTTTACATAAAAAAGGATGAACCTGCCACCCAGACGTACTTTCTATATACAGAAAAGGGCCCTTTGTGAGTGCCCAAGTGCAGGGAGTGACAGATTGTGTGTGATACATTTAGGGATCTTGGGGCCAACCGAAAGATGTTTTTTCGGGGCCCCTTTTAAAAACGTGAGGGTTGTGAATGTGCCTGACCCCCCGGGTAGCATATTCCAGGAATTGGTGCCGCACGTGTGAAATCTTGTAGGCGGGCATGGGGGGTTTGGGGAATGATTGAGGAAAGTATTCCTGATATCATCGGGCAAGGGGAGAGCAGGGTAGGGCGGTTTAGACAGAGTAGGGAGGAGATGTGGGGGAAAAAAGGCCGCTGTGGGAGAGCTTTAGGGTGAGGGGGCCTGAGTTTAACTTTTACCCCTGTACTGGTTGGGCAACCAGTGCAGTGACAAAAAAGGGTTTAGAGGCATCGGGTTGGGCGGCTGGAGAGAAAGACAACCCGGGTGCTGCATTGGAAAATTTGGGAAGGGGAGATTTTGGCAGAGGGGGGCCCCGAAAAAGCAAGGGTTTGCAATGTCAAGACGAGAAAAAATTAAGAGCAGTAATAGGGTTTGGTCGTTTACAGTGGAAATGGACGGTTTTTGAGTTTATTCTTGAGGTGCGGGGTTGACAGGGGGGGGAAAGGGTTTGGATATAGGGGGAAGGTCAAAACAGAACCCAATTTAAAACCCCAAACCCGGGGGGCCCTGCTGCCTAGGAAAAGGGGTGGAAACCACATACAGCCCCCAGAAATAGAAAGGGGGGGTTTTGGTTAGTAGATGGCGGAAAGACAAAAAGTTCATTTTTTAGTGAGGTTTATTTTTTTTTTCAGAGGGGAAGAGGACATGATGTCAGAGACGCGGCCCAAAGTCATTGGTGTTTTTGTGGGCAAGGCTGGGTGAGTCACGGGAGGGGGTGTATAATTGGGTGACCCGCAAAAAGATGGAATTTGGAACCAAATTTTCTACTGAGGTTTTTCCAAAGGGGGGCTGTGTACAATAAAAAAGGGGAGGGGGCCCTAAAAATGACCCCTGGGGAAACCCCCAACGAAAAAGGGAAAAGGGGAAAGGGGAGGTGGAACCGGGAAAACGAGACACTAAAGGAGCGGTCAGAGAGGTGGGAAAGAAAAACCAACCCGAAAAGCGGTGCCCTGGAGGCCAAGGGTGTGAGCATGCTGGGGGTAAGTTGGTGATCCACATTGAAAAAGGGCTCCCGGGGAGATCCAAGAAAAGGCAGCAACGAGAAAGGTTCCCCTAAATTTTTTGCTGTTAGGGGTCTTTGGACTTTAACAAAGGGCAGTTTCCTTGGAGGGGTTAGGGTGGGGGAAAAAACCGTTTGGGCCAGGGGGACAAGAAAGGATTTTACCCAGAGAGTTTAGCGGTTTTAGGCGAAAAGTAGACCAAGCTTTCCAGGAGTTTAGGGGATAAAGGGGCAGGTTTTAGGGACTGTGGGTAGTTATCACAAGGACGGGTCCAGAAGGGTTTTTTGAAAAAGGGGTTATGATGGCGTTTTTTTAAAGGGAAAAGAGGGAAAAGTTTCCCAGTGGGGAAAAGGAGGGGTTTACAGATGGGCGAAAAGATGAAGAGGACAGCTGGAAAAAATAGATGGCCCGGGTGGGAGGGAAAGGGGGGTCATAGAGAGGGGGGGGGGACGGCAACAGGGAAGCCTGGACACTTCTTCCTCTTCTTTGGTAAAGGGTTTGCGAGTAGATTGGGAGGACGTGCGTGGGGGGACGGGATGGGTATTTTTTTGGGGGGATGAGATATTTTTTAGCCAATATTTTCAATTTGTTTTAAAGGGAGTGGCCAGTCCAGAAAAAGGCCGGTGACCGGACCCTGGCTTTAGGCCTTAGGGGGGAGTGGAAGGGGGTCAAAAAAGGCTTTTTGGGTTGTTGTGTAATGTGGAGATGGGGAGGTGAAATAATTTTTTTTTGGCGCAGTGAAGGGGGAGTTTGATAAGTCCCGAGATGAATTTGTTGTGGAGAAATCTGCAGGTAGCTTTGACTTTCTCCACAGCCCCTCAAACACACCTTCACATCGCTGGGAAAAACGGGGTCTTAGGGGTGTGCCAAGGGTGCGGGGGTCTGACTTGGTGGCGGGGTGGGTGGGGTTGGGTTGGGCCAACATGTCCAGGGTGGGATTTAAGTTTCCTTGTAACGTTTGACACCTGGTCTGGACAGGGAGGGAAGAAATTTGGGGGGTGAGGCCCGTATGGTGTTGTTAGTTTCGAATATTAAAGGAGCGGATATTTCGGTTTTGGGGTGATGGGCAGGTTTGCCAAGAAGGCTGAAAAATTAGTGATAAGAAGGAGATAAGATTGTTCAGAAGGGGAGCAAAAGGAAAATTTGGGAAGGGGAAAAAATTTAGGAAAGGGTGAAAAGAAGACCAAAATCCGAGAGTTCCCATCCTTGGGGTTGGGGGGGTCAGTAAACTGCGAGAGGGCCCTAAAGGAGGGTTTAAAGAAAGAAATGTGATGCAGAAGGGGGAAAATGGGGTCATCATGGGGGTGTTTTAAAACACCCATGTGAGAGGGGCATTTCAGAAGAGAGGAAATGTGGGGCCAGGCGGCAAATGTCCAGAAATGGCGGGGAGAGCCGGGGGGGGTTTTTAACAACGGGGACTTTTGATGGAAAATGGGTGAAAGAGTTGAAAGGGGGTGGGCTCAAAGGGGGGGAAAGTGAGGGGGGTGCAGGGGAAAAGGGCCCATAAGGCAGTTTGGAGAGAGAAATATGCCCCAAATCCTCCCCCCCTTTTTCTAGGTCTGGGGTGTGGGTGAATTGTACCCCCCATAGGTGGGGGGGCGGCAAGGGAAGCGGGGGTCAGGGTTTTTTGGGGGCCCTGTTTTTGTGGGGGCCAAAAGGGTTTTTGGGAGTTGGAGAGAAAAAGGGCAGAAACAGCAGTGAGTTTGTTGCAGACATTTGGGGTTTTCCAAAGAGGACACTTAAAAGGGGCAGAAAAAGGCGGGACCGGAATGGCAAGCAGGTTTGCGGGTTTCTATGGGAGGCTGAGGAGGAGGGGGGTATGGCAGTAAAAGGGAAAGGGGGGCCCGGGGGTTTGGGAGGGGATGCCCCTGCAGCGAAAAAACCGGAAATTAAAAAAAACAGAGATGGGGGCAGTGATGAATATGACGGGTTTTTTGGGAGTAATATGTGGCCGGAGGGTTTTTTGGGGGGTTGAAAAGGGAAAAAGGTGTGGGATGAGTAATAGGTGAGGGAAAAAGGGGAGAGGAAACTTATGTGGATAACTGTCTGAGGGGAAGATAGGGTGGGAAGATAGGAGGGAGATGGCGCAGGGTTTGTAGTAATGCAAGCATGGTAAAAGGGGGTAGCAAAGAAGTGTTTCCCAAATTAAAAAAAGGTGAGAGTCCCTTCTCCCTTCTGTCCCTTCTGCTCAATTCAGGGGTAATTCGGGGGAATTTCCACTTTTAAAATTTCCACTTAGAAAATTTGGCCCCCCCGGCCCTCGGGACAGCCCCAGGGTCTGGTCAACTTAATCAACTAAGATGAGTTCAAAAAGAGATTAGGGCCCTTAAAGGGGTCGTAAACGGGGGGGGAGCTACAAATAGCTCTGAAGAGCAAAACTTCAAGGGGGGATCTGGAATTTTGGCTATACAAATAAAACAGGATAAATTAGGGGAAAACAGAAATGGGGCCCAAAAAATCTAGCAAAAAAGTACCATTTAAACAAGCAAAAAGGACAAAACAGGGGGGTTTTAAAACAAGTAAAAATGGGGGGTTTTGGGGGGGTGGGGACTTTTGTTCCCAGGAAAGGCCCAAACCCCCTTAGAATTTTTTTTTCGGTTTTCCCAGTATATTCTATGGTATGGTGAATAACACCAATAGAAATTACATCTAAAATAAGAGATTAAAAACGACAAAACCCTATTGTAAAATCATCCCCATAAACCTTGATTGAAAATCTGTGTTGTAGTCCACACGTCTCTGATTTTTTAAGGTCGGATTTCAAAACTGTTTTTCCAAAAAAGTTAGAACGTATCCTCCGACATATTTTACTCTAAAAATGTCGGAAAATGTACTATTGAAGTCAATGGGATGGCATGAAAAATGACCAGAAAGCTTTGTGGATGTTGTTTTGGTGCGGCTTCACGTCAAAAAACTCAATAGTGCTCTGATGTAAAAGCTATTGAAATAAACTAATTGGAAAACTGCGTCAAAATCCAACAAAAATTTGTGCCAACAAAGCAAGAACAGAGTTAAAAATCCTTGGGATCTTAGGATTCAGAATCCGACAAGTACTTTGTTCTTTATTGTGGGTCTACTCCTAGGATGAGCAAACTTGGAATAGAGTTGCAGAAATAAACTTGGACATAAAACCTACAGCAGATTGTGGAGCGGATTTTACTCCAATTCAGTCAAGTAAAATTTTCAGAGACATGCGAGGATTTAAAATTTCCACCACAGGTCAATATCCGCGCAGAATTTTCCCCCAATGAGGAGTGTAATTGTGCCCCTGGGGCAGGCAAAGCGCTGCCCCGGGGGAAAAGGTTCTGCTCCCAGGGCAAACAGTTTCAGCAAAATTTTTCCCTCTTTCAAAGAAGGAAGATCAATTTCATCAAAACTACTGTGCTGAGGAAATTCCTTTAAACCCCCGACATTTTAGAAGTTGCCCTGTGGTCACCGTTTCCCCCAACCCAAGTTAGTGTGGAGGCCTTTCCCCCGGGAAATAATAGATCAGATGTGAGGTCATGTATGTGGGATCTGATGGAGGCAAAAACTTTTTCTCAAAAAAATTTCAGGGGAAACCCATAAATTTTCCCTGCAGTTTTTTTTGAAAATTTAAAAAACAATTTTTTTTTAATTCAAAAAGTCTTTTTCCAAATTAAAAAATATTTTACACTGACAAGCTAAATGGTAACAATTTTTTGAACTTGTGACTTTCGGGGCTCCAATCTCACCATCCACTACAGCTTTGACATGAGGCTACTGAAATTTTTTAAATAAAACCCATCTTCCCCTATTTTAAAATACTAAAGGGTGACTTGAAAGGGTTTTTAGCATCGCTTAGTTGGGCAGATTTTTTTCCTATAATTTGCATTTTTTACGGTCTTGCTCCAAAAAATAAAAATGTTAATTTTTATTTTTTTTTAAAGTATTTGGGAAAAAATCCCCCTTTGGATTTCAATACGGCCTGAATCCTTCTGGGTTCTGGATCGGGTTTCCCAAGAAAGTCTTGATTAAAATCAACCCCGGGGTCTCTTCTCCACTTCCCAATGTTGGGGGAAAAGACTGGAGGGATAAAAATTAACCTTTCTTCACCTTTTTCTTCCGGGGTTTTGTGGAAATTGGGGAGTGGGGGTTTTGGGGGGGGGGGCTTGCCGACTCCACACCCTAAAAAAAACCCCTTTTTTGGCATTGCCCCTTTTTAAAGGGGAGTGATTTTGTGTAATGATACAGGGAGGGCCCCCACATTTATGTTTTCCACATGGAGTTTTGGTTTCTGAGGGGAAAACCCCTCGGATCTTACTCCCTAAAAATTTTAAAGAAACTTGCGGAGTAAATTGTGGTTTTTAATTAAAATTCATCAAACTTCTGAAATTTTTAATAAAATGTCTTATTGATTGATCTTACCGCAGCGGGGTAGATATATTAAGGGCTTGCACACGCCCATGCTTTTGGCACGCGTTTGTCCTACCTTTTCACAGCTTTAACCTTGGGGGATTTCTGGGCACTTTTTTTAAGTAAAAAAAATTATTCAAAAAATTGTGTTCAGAGCAACACACAAGCACTGCCTCCCGTTGCCAGCCTAGTCCTGTCACTAAATGGCAACCGCCTCAGCACTACACTGTATGCCAGAGATTGCACAGTGCGGGCCTGTGTACTCGTGATACACGCCATTTTGGGGGCCCGTATTCCGTTTTGTGGCCCAAAAAACGACCCATACACATCGGGGGTGAAAGCCCGGGACAGACAGGGGTGTTTGGGGTAAATTTTACAATGGATTTGGGCAAATAAAGAAGCAAAGGAAGTCCTCTCCCCACCGATGCAAAGGTTCCTCTTGTGTTCGGATCAAGCCCAAAGTCGGTGCAGGGAAAAGTCGAGGATGCGACAGCACAATTTCCTTCCCGTAAAAAAATTGGGGTTTTTCCCCCACCATGTATTGCCCCGTCAAAATTTTTTTTGCTTTTATGGAAAAAAAAACCTATTTTTAAAAACAAGACAAAATGGGAAATGCTTTTTTTAAACTACAAAATACGAGGTCTGAAAAAAACAAAAAATTCTTTTTGGAAGGAAAATTTCCCTTTGGCCTCGTTTTACAAAGGCATTTTGTCCGCGGGGTTGGCGCCGGAAATCCGCGCCGGGTTTGCGCTGCAGTAGGGGCCAATTTCCCTCGAGTAATTACGAATCCACAGCTTTCATAGAGAACCCTTGGGTTCCCGTCCTCCTCCCCGCTCGGCGAATCCGCCACGGGGGAGGGAAAATAACCCCACATTTTTCCAGGGGGGCAATACGCGCCTTTAAAAATGAAGTCAAAGGTGCCGGGGAGCGGCGCCCCCGCCGCGCCCCGCCCCCCGTCCCGCCCCAATTTCCGCCGGATTTCGAGCGCAAACCGGCTCACAAATCCCCGTGAAAAACCGTGTGAACAAAGGCCTTAAGGGGCCGTTCACACAACGTTTTTGGATCCGTGTTGGATCCGAAAACCGCATTCAAAAACGCATTGGCGATCAGACTCTAAACGGATCCAACACGCAGCTGCTTGTTTGGCTGCGTGTGGATTGCACCCTGTAGTTTATTATAGGGCTCCTGCTGCGTCTTTCGGACCAAGAAGTGACATATCAAATTTGGGGAAAGTCCGAAAACCAATTTAGCACGCATTTGGGGATCACTCATAGAACGCCGATGCTGTTTCACAGAAAAAACAAAGTAAATCCACTCAAATTTTATTTGAACGTGTTTGGGTTTCCTTAGGGGCAACAGACGGATCCAAAAACGTAACTAAAAACATACGTTTACACGGACCCCCAAAACGCCCTGTTTAACATCCCCCAAAGGATATGTTTACACAGGATGGATCTGCTGCATGGTGCAACCTGTTGTGTGTTTTTGTTTATCTGAGGTTGTATTTGCCTTACCTAACTTTTAAGGGTGGCCCGTACTTGTGTGCACCGCAATACGATGGGTGTTTTAGAAGTACGTGCTAGCCAGGAACATACTTCCAAAAAACGCTCTGTGCTGGGTCCCATTCACCTTCATTTTCCACGCCGGAAGAAATTACAAATTTTTTCTTTCTCCCCGGTTTTATTTCGGGGATATCCCCAGTTCCCTTTGACAACCCGAGACCTTTGGCAAGAGATGTTTTTTTTTTTTTTCCCCCCCCCCCCCCCCATTATTAATCTTTAATATTTAAAA
>JAODAL010075924.1:0-13806 GCA_025379985.1 Phyllomedusa bahiana | reverse complement strand
AACCCCGTTACAGGGGCCCCACGTTCCGTTCTGGTAAGTGTGTACGTGACACACAGGTTGAATGGGGTTTTTTTTAAACAAAGGAGAGTTGTATTGCTTTATTACCACAAAATGTGCAGCGTTTCATGTAACAATGCTTCCAGCATGGTTCCAAGAGAGGATAATGTCTTGATCCGCTGATTATAGGACTTGTAGTAGGTCATTTGGATGGGTTAAGCCTCAGGGAGCTTTGCATGAGGCCGAGTCATTCATTCATAGTGGATGGCCCATTGCAATTTTTCATGTCTTCAACTGTTGAAGAGATAGAGATTTAGAATAAGATATAACATGAGTTTTTTATTTTGTTTTTAATTAAGACTCCTTCCTTAGGGCACTATAGCCTGTTAACTTGCATGGATCATGACTATAGGCCAGCTTATAGCTTTTCTAAGTCAATTTATTTGGACAAACCTTAATAATATGTGTTATTAGTTCCTGTCATCCTGATTTATGGCAACTATGAAGGAGCATTGATATTGATGTTTTATTCGTTGTTTATATTTGTATAAAACCCAATAAAAATGTTTAAAACAAAATAATAAAGTTAGCATTACTCACCTCCCCAATCGTTCATCACCTCCATTCAAACATCCACCCGGCCCCTCTAATCTCCCCTTTCTGCTCTCACCTTGATATGTAGAGAATTTAAAGGGAATGCACAAACTGATTATTGTATGATTATGTGATTGATTGATTGATTGAATCACCCTGCTGACTACTCTGACTGTATTTCTGACCTGACCTAATCAGAGATTGGTTGAGCAGGCATTTCCAGCCATTTCCTGTGTATCAAGTCAGAATTCATAAGTTAAGATCAGGCCCATTGAGATAAAACTTTTTTTTTTTTCCCTCGCTTTTGTTTAATAAAGTATCCTGCCAGACAACCCAATTTGTAATTCAGTTCAATAATAAATGTGGATGCAGCAAGTTCCTGAGCACTCAAGTGGTGGCTTTGGGATTATATGATTTACTATGATTGTGTGCTGGGGATTTGTGAAGATATATTCTGAAGCTTATCCACACTAAATGAAATTTACATGCTATTAAAAGGTGGACATCTACTTTCAGGATTATCATACTATTGGCTGATTAAAGGCTGACAGGATATTTTAATCAAGGTGTTTTAATTTTATTTTTCTATATTCCCTCTAGTTTAGCAATTTCTACCTCCATATGGCTCTAAATATTTGCAATGCTATCTGCCAAAAGTACGGTCAGAGAAGCAGTTTTAAATTAATGTCTGTAACCATTTTTTGATCAAAATTCTCACTGAATAGAACAGATTTTGTCCTATGACCATACTTTTGCACATCATTGGAAAATTTCCCATCTGCATCTCCCTGAACTTAATCTAAAATGATGCAATTGGCTCTTATTAAACATAGTTTTTGGAATTGTATTACTTATAGCTTTTAAATCACGTTGGGAGAGCTGCAATAACCATTACATAGTTTGTAAAGCCGAAAAGAGCCAGACGTCTATCCAGTTCAGCCTATTTTGCTAAAGTGTTGATCCAGAGGAAGGCAAAAACTCCCATGAGGTAAAAGCCAATTGTCCTCATTTTAGGGAAAAAAATTACTCCAATCTGGCAATCAGAATAAATCCCTGGATCAACGACCCTTCTCTAGAAACCTAGTCACTATAACTTGTTATATTATTACACTCTAGAAATGCATCCAGACCCTTTTTGAACTCTGTTAGTTAATTCACCATGAAAAGTTCCTCTGGAAGAGAGTTCCACAGTCTCACTGCTCTTACAGTAAAGAATCCCTTTCTATGTATTTATGTAGAAACTTTCTTTCCTCTAGATGTAGAGGATGCCCCCTTGTTCTGGATACAGTCCTGGATATAAATAAATCTCTATATTGACCTTTAATATGTAAATTATGTCCTCCTGTAGCCGTCTATTCTCACTAGATAACCCTAATCTTGTTAATGGGTATTGCAGTCCACCCAGTCCTTTTATTATTTTTTTTTGCCCGCATTTGTACCTGTTCAAGCTCTACAATGTCTTTCCTGTGAACTGGTGCCCAAAACTGTACACAATATTCCATGTGTGGTGTGACTTGTATAACGGGAGAATGATGTTCTCATCATGTGCATCTATGCCCCTTTTAATACACCCCATGATCCTGTTTGCCTTGGCAGCTGCTGCCTGACACTGGCTGCTACAATTCAGTTTACTGTCCACTAGGATTCCCAAATACTTCTCCATGTCACTTTTACGTTTTACCTCAGCATTTTTCCGTTTAACATGTAATCATGTAATGGATTTTTCCTCCCCATGTGCATAACCTTGCATTTATCAGTGTTAAACCTCATCTGCCATTTCTCTGCCCAGGCCTCCAACTTATCCAGATCTCTTTGTAATAACACATCCTCTATTGTGTTGATTACTTTACAGAACTTAGTATCATCTGCAAAGATCAATATTCTACTGTGCAATCCATGTGTAAGATCATTAATGAAAATATTAGAGGAAAAGGCCCAATACTGACCCATGTGGTACCCCACTAATAACAGAGATCCAGTCTGAGTATGTACCGTTAATCACCACCCTTTGTTTTCTATCACTGAGCCAGTTACTTACCCACTTGCAAACATTTTCCCCCAGTCCAAGCATTCTCGCATTAACACATCATCATGTTTGAAGCTTTACACTTTGCACATATCTACAGTTAAAATAATACTTTTATTATACTTTGCATATTAAGATCGTTATAGCGCATACAAGACAATCCTAAACAGCAGGTTATAATAATGCTCCATTACAATCATAATCATCTGTTGCTGCCAATATGTGTGGCTGTTCCTGCCATGCCTGTTTTAGTACAGTACAAACTAGTATTCCACATGAAACATCAATTCTGGAGCTTCTTTCCAAAAATGTCTATGTTGTGTGCTTTATCTGTTATTACTCCTAGACATTTACTAACAATCTGTCAGATGGGTGTTACCAATTGGGGGTATGTCACTGCACAGTCTGACACTGTCCAATCAGTGCTTAGAGTCAGTGTGGGCAGGATACATCCCTTAAAAACTGCAATGGTAACACCCAGCTGCCTGATTCAGTAATACATTTCTAGACTGAGAAACAGCACAATAAAGAGTGATAAGAGAAGATACTCCAGAATTGTTATTTCACAGGGAACACAAGTGTTTAAAAAAACAGACATGTCAGGAATGACCGCAAGTCCTCTCTAAATCTGTAATGCTATGTCTTAACCCCTTACCAACATTGGACATATGAGTACGTCCTAATGCCGGTAATGGGCTTTGTAGCAGGATCTCTAATTGCAGCTCACACGCGGTGGTTACAGCACGGGAGGTTTAACCCCCTAATGGCATGTTCACACAGCGTTTTTCAGTCCAAAAAACGGATTGAAAAGCGCTGCATAAAAAATATCCAAAGACATACCCAAAGTGTGGTGCATGTTTGTTTATTTGCAGCAGAAACACACCCTATCATTTTAAATAGGGTGTCTGCTACATAAAACGGATCAAGAACTGACATGTCAATTCTTAGAACGGATCCGAAAGACTCATCAGAAAAGCGAATTTAAAACACGCTGAGGGGTGTTTTACATTGAAGCAATGTAAATCACAAAGCATATTGTTAAATGTGTGTTTGGGTCTGAAACATGGATCCTAACGTGGCATTTAAATAAATGTGAAACGGTGCTGCACACTGTTCCTCACTTTGATCAGAGCGCTCACGGCGAAATCGTGGGGTCCTGATCGCTTAACATGGCAGCTGGAAGCCTTGTGTAGACTTTCATCACTGCCATGTCTCCGATTTTGCTACTTCCAGCCCCAGGCATGAAGTAGTAAAACTGCCATCTTTGTCCACCCTAATGCAATGCATTAGGCTGTATAAATGATCACGCACCGTTGTGGTGAAGCACTCTAGGGGGACTTAAAGTTAAAGTAAAAAAAAAATGTTTTGAAGTGTAAAAAAATATTAAAAATTCAAATCACCCCCTATTTGCCATTTTACAAATAAAAAAATTATAAAAAAGTTAAACATATTTTGTATCGCCGCATCCGAAATCGTCTGGTCTATTAAAATATAATTTATCCCGTACGCTGAATACCATAGAAGAACCAAAAGATGGCCAAGTGCCAAAATTTAGTTTTTTGGGTCATTTCATGTCTTCTAAAAACTGGAATAAATTTAATAAAAAAACATTGCATGAATTCCAAACAGGTAGCAATAAAAAGTACACTTCAGTCCACAAAATCCCCCTCACTCAGGTTCGTAGGTGTTGATACAAAAGTTAGTGGTCGCAGAAACTGGCGCTGCGCCGCAAATTTCAGAATTAGAGAATATTTAGAATTTTTTTAAGGTATCAAAACATAACAGAAACCGTGTTACATGTTTGGTATTGTCTGATGCTTATCAACCTGTAGAATACAGATGACACATCATTTTTATTGAAGATTGAATGCCGTAAAAGTAAAACACACTCAAACATGTAAGGTTTTTTTTCACATTTTGCCCCACTTAGAATGTGTTTTGTGGTTCCCCAGTATATTCCATGGTAATATGAATGACACCATTAGAAAGTACATCTTGTAATGAAAAATAAAAGCCCTCAAAGGTCTTTGTAGGTGGAAAAATAAAAAGTTATGGCTCTGGGAAGGAAAAACGAATGTGAAAAAAAGTAGACCTCAGAGTTAAGGGGTTAAACGTTGAGCACTAATACTTTCATGGACAGTCAACTTAAAAAAGTGGGTATCTGCACAACACAGAGTGTGTGAGAAAAGCAGAAGCGAAGAAAAATTATTTTATTTTCATGTGGAAAATTATTCAGTCATTGTAGCAGTGTTCACACTGCATTGACTGCATTATATTTCATACATCTTCCAAATGTCTGCCATTGACTCCTATTTCTTTTTTATTTTTTGCAAGCTTGTACAGCAGCTGCGATGTGTACTTCTCTCCCTCCCATGGTGCTGATGTCAGAAGTTAGTTTTCCTCATAGTGGTAGCAGGGGCTCCAAAAAGAACAAGCTAGATTGCTCCCTGTATTGTTTCTTATCCCCCAAATCATGACAAGTATAAATTGCTCCCAATAAAAAAAGTACAAAATATTTCTTCCCCCAGGAAAAGGGTAAACTGGTGGTATTATTATTATTATTATTATCATCATCATCATCATAATTAGCACCATTACTTCCAGGGTGCTTTATACAGTTGAAACTAGAAGTTTACATACACTATATAAAAAGACACATATGTATGTTTTTCTCACTATCTAACATAAAAACAGAACAAACCTTACCCATTTTAGGTCAATTAGGATTAACAAAATTATTTATATTTGCCAAATGTCAGAATAATGAGAGAGAGAATTTTTAAGGCATTTTTATTACTTTCTGCAAAGTCAAAAGTTCACATACACTAGGATTACTATGCCTTTAAACAATTTGGGACAGCCCATATGATAATATCACGTCTTTGAAAGCTTCTGATAGGTTTATCGGCAACATCTGAGTTAATTAGAGACACACCTGTGGATGTATTTTAATGTCACACCAGAAACACACTGCTTCTATGTGTAACATCATGGGAAAGTCTAAAGAAATCAGCCAAGATATCAGGAAGAGAATTGTGGACTTGCACAAGTCTGGATCATCCTTGGGTTCAACTTCCAGATTACGGAAGGTACCTCGTTTATCTTACAAACAATTATATGCAAGTACAAACAAGATGGAAATGTCCAATCATTATACAGCTCAGGAAGGAGACGGTTCTGTGTCTCGGAGATGAACATGCTTTGGCCCGACGTGTGTATCAACCCAAGAACAAATGCAAAAGATGCTGACGGAAGCTGGTAAGATTGTGTCACTAACTGTGACAGAGCGTCAGGAAGTGCTGTATGGTCTAACACACTGTTTCTGGTTCGGTGGAGATGAAGTACCTCTCGGACAGCGTCTGATGTGAGGAGTGACTGTTGCACATACACAGGTGAGAGCGGTTTAAGGTATTGACATATGGGTATATATTGATATGGATATAGCTAAACCATCATGCTATAATTAACACGTTTCAGGCAAAAAGCCCTTATCAGTTTCACGTTTTTTAATTACTTCATCAATAAAGGAAGACTGATTTTAAAGATTGTTAGATCATCAAGTCACTTTCTACATACAATGGACTGCCTGTCAGGGCTTACAATCTACAAGAGAAGGAGGAAGGAGACAGTAGGTGAGGGAACAAACCGAATATATTGTAGTACAGATTTATTTATTGATAGTATTGCCAGGAAAGGAAAGACAGAGGAGGAACAAGGGGAGAGGTGGATGAACGTGGCAGCAGAAATAATGGTGCAGTAAAGAGAAGTGAAGTGAGAAGCCACAGAGAAGGATGTTTCAGCAGTCTCAGTAGGGCATTATAGGCATGTACTAGAATGGTTATCCCAAGGCAGATGACTTGTGGCACTAGGCAAAATGTGATTCCATTGACTGTAATTGATAGATCTTGTAAGGGTGTTAAGTGGAATGAGTGAAATATGATAAATTCAGTTTTCCTCATGTTGAGTTGTAGAATGTGGGAGGAAAAGGAGGTAAATGTGGCCATTACACACCCTATATGCCTGAGTAGGTATATCTGTGCCGGGTGGAGTGGGAGGGGGGTAAAATTGAGTCTCGTCAGTATATATGGTGTACTGAAAACCATGAGATTTTATGAGCTGTCCCAGGCCAAAAATATAGATAGAAAACAGTAGGGGTTTCAAGACTGAGCCTTGCGGGACACAAACATGAGGTGGATTGTGAGTGGAAAACCAGATGGGAAAAATAAATACACCCTCTCATCTCCTACAATTATTAGCATCTATGTATATTTCTTCAGTCATTTGCATTCATCAGACAAAAAGTATATTCGAGTAAAATGCACATAATGATATTTTAATGGAATGGATGCAACTTGGCTAAGATGTATGCAGTCTTATGGAAACTATTCTCAAGGCACTTTTCAAGTTTATTGAGATGAGACTGGTAAAGTGAAGGCAAAGTGATCACTTAAGTGTTATTCTTCTAACAATGATCAGTGTCTGACCATCTGTTTTATTTTTGGTGCACAGTAATTAACAGTTGTGTTTTCTTTAGTCCAGTGTGCAATATAATGAAGCAACTTTATAATAAAGCAAAGCGTTGACATTGAGTTGACCTTTGAAAGTTCATTCAGTTAATCACAAATCTCCAAGCACAGCAGTCATGGCTGGCTAATCTTCTGTTTTGATTTAATTAAGTATTAACTGAAGGAGTTGTTGGCTCGGAGTTATGAAACCTGCACACATAATAATGGAGTCACTTAGCATTGAAATGGGGGAACCAACAATTACACATACATTTCACATAGCTAAGTAGCTCTTTGCCCAATCTGTTGACAGGCTCTTATAAGAATGAACAACTCCCTGGGATTTACCTATGATTTATTATTGGTTTTCCACATCACTGTGTTGTATGTATCATTACAGATTTTCTGTTAAATAATGTCAGATACCTTCATATATCGGCAAAGGTTCAAATTTTAGGGTTTTTTTTGCCTTAGAAGTAATGGTATATGTTTATGATTATCACCTCCTGATTGCCAGAGTCTGGCTGATTGGACCCTCACCGATCCCACAAATGA
Organism: Phyllomedusa bahiana; assembly: GCA_025379985.1. NCBI lineage: Eukaryota > Metazoa > Chordata > Amphibia > Anura > Hylidae > Phyllomedusa > Phyllomedusa bahiana. Next base: position 6,129 of record JAODAL010075924.1, on the reverse strand, counting down.
AGACTTTGGTTAAAAACATGGCACCTTCAGTGTTTCTTTGAATAACAGGGCTCTTGTCCACCTGCTGTTCAAAAAACTACAAAATGATCACCTGCTTGGATGTAGATGTTTTCTGGTTCTTTGCACTGATTATAAATGTGAGCACCACTGTACAGGAGAAAAGTCAAAGGGACATTAGTACCTCAGCAAGATTTCACCGATCATAATGATGATATGTTGATTTACAGGATAGGGATTCACCTTGGGCATTTTGAAATTACCAAATGTAGAGTGACAATGGACAACTTTATAAAGTTCTTAATGAGAAAATGACCAATGTAAGTCTGTTTACACTACGCCCATGACAATACAACAGTTTAGTTATGATCCCTGAAGATCAGTACTGGTCTACTTGATTTCATTACATTAAAACTGCCTAATTAAGTGCTTTACCCACTATCTTTTCCTTCGCTACTTTTAGGCCCATTTTATTATACCTTGCTACCTACATTTTTATAAATACATAACATGCCATGCACATATGTTGTTACCCCATATTTCTGTGTAGCTCATAGCTGTACTTACACCCCCACCCTAGTAATAAATTTTATATAAATATGTCTGTCACGGTGAGACTCACTGGAGACCGGAGAATCCAGTGGGTCATCGTAGAGAGTTGGCATAGCCTAAGACATGGAGCGGAGTGTTCACCAGAGCCCACTGTAAGGCGGGTTGGACTTGGCTGTGGTGAACTCCCAGCTTGCTACTCCTAATGTAGGTCCTCGAGGTAACAGCCAACATGAAGAGAAGCTTAGTACTGGAGACTTAGTCAGGAACAGGCAAACGGCAGTGGATGAGATGTCCTAAAGTAGAAGATGGCCATTGGTGATTGTTCATGCTACAGGTGGGTGGCATGTGCTGGCCCTTCAAGCCCTTACCACCGCAGCCAATTTTGGCCTTTTTGACAATCCCATTGTTGAAATCTGACCTGTCACTTTATGAAAACACTCGGTCTATCATATATAGCTACCCGAAGGCTAGTTTCGGCCCTGTTATAAGTCGGTCACGGACCGGTCTTATAACTAAACTAGAAACCTGGTGGCAGCTGTTCAGGATTCTGGATGAGGAAAGTGTTCTCTCGTCGTCCCTGGTTCTCCTTGTGCCCGTGTGGACAGGGGTTAACAGTGGAACAGAATCTGGCTGACCTTGTGCCCCCCTAGGGGGCAGCGCAACGTCACGATACACCCCAAGTCAGGCCGTCGACCCTCGAGTGGGCCGGCGGGAAGGGCTTTCTCCTGACAGCAGCGACTCTGAGAGAACAGCCCATAAGGAACCCATCAAAAAATCAACCTGGACCCCACAGCCTGGAATTAATGCAGCACTAGATAAATACATTGACTCTTTCAGAAGCAAGGTAAAAACTGAGATCTTGGGGAAACTAAAGAAACAGGTCCATAACCTAACCCTGCAGGAACAGAAGGCTAACCCACTTCACTGAAAGAAATTCAGGACATAATAATAAAACCAGCCGGCAAAGGGGGCGCAATAGTCATGATGAACACCTCTGACTATATCCAGGAAGAGAACAGAGAGCTGTCCAACCCCGCCCATTACTACAAACTTGACAGTGATCTCACAGAGGCCTATATGAAACAACTAAAGAATATGATCAAGAAGTTTCCAACTCGGGTCCAGAGCCAGGAAAGAGGGGTCATCCCAGGGGAAATTCCTGGGCCCGGGCTGCTTTCTACATGCTCCCCAAGATCCAAAAAGATGGAAACCCCTGGGAGGCCTATCTTTTTCTGGTATTGGGACATGACAGAGAATATCCTGGTTGGGTGGAAAATCTCCTAAAACCCCTGGTCAGAGATACTCCTAGTTACATCCAGGACACAACGGATCTTCTTAACAAATTCAATGCCCTTGGTCCACTTCCTGAGGGCACCATTTTGGCCACCATGGATGTAGAATCCTTGTATACAAACATACCCCACAAGGATGGAGTTGCAGCATGTCGGGCGCACCTGGAGAAACTAAACCTCCCAAAAAACCAGTAACACAGCTCATACAGTTCATACTCAGCCACAACTATTTTAACCCCTTACCGCCGGAGCCAGTTTTGGCCTCTCTGACAGAGCCCATTTTTGAAATCTGTCTGTGTCACTTTTATGTGAGAATAACTTTTTGACACTTTAACTATCCATGTGATTCAGAGATTGTTTTCTCGTGACACATTGTGCTTTAAGATAGTAAGAAATTTGTCCCAAAAATTCTTGTTTATTTGTGAAAAATATCAAAAAATCGTGAAAAATTTTAAAAATTTACCAATTTAAAACTTCAAAATTTCTGCATGTAAGACAGATAGTTTTTTTCCCACTCAAAATAGTTTTTATAACTAGCATCTACCATATGTCTGCTGTAGTTTGGCCTAATTTTTTTAAATGTCTTTTTTTTTTACGACATTAGGGGGCTTAGAAATTTAGTAGTAATTTTAAAAATTTTTCAACAAAATTTGCAAGACACATTTTTTAGGGACCAGTCCAGTTCTAACGTGACTTTGATTGACCTGTATGTTAGATACCCCATAAATGACCTCATAAGGAAACTACACCCCTTAAAGTATTCAAAACTGCATTTAGGAAGTATATTAACCTTTTAGGTGTTTCACAGGAATTAAAGCAAAGTGGAAGTGAAGTTTCAAAATTTTACTTTTTTTGCAGATTTTCAATTTTTATGCATTATTCAAAAGAATACGGTAAATGTGATCAGGGAAATGCAAATTAAGATTGATTCCCAAGCTTCTGCCTTTTTCAGAGATATCACATATGTGGCCTAGTGAAATTTATTTGGCTCAACCACAAGCCCAGAATAGGAGGAGCACCTACTGGATCTGGGGGTCTCATTTTCTTTTACGATTTTATTTAGGGGCCATTTCAGTTTTTGCGGACAACCCTAAGGTGCTAAAAATTAATAAACTCCCTAAAAATACCCCAAATTGGAAACTAAAAACCCTTTAAGGAATATATCCAGGGTGTAGTGAGCATATCGACCCACAGGTGTGTACAAAAAATTTTAGCGTTAGGCTGTGAAAATTTTTAAAAAAACATTTTTTTTCCAATAATCTGCAATTTTAGCTGAAAATTTATAATTTTTTACAAGGCATCCTGGTAAAAAAACACCCAAAACCTTTTTACGCAAAATTTTTTCCAAGTTCAGCAATACCCTACATGTGGGTGTAAACTGCTGTTTGGGCGCATGGCAGGCGTTATAAGGGAAGGGAGTGTTACTTGGATTTTGGAACGCAGATTTTGGTGGGGGCCCTGTCGCATTTACAAAGCCCCAAATACCAGAACAGTGGAAACCTTCCAGAAGTCACCCCATTTTGGATTCAGCACGCCCCTCATAGATCTATCTAGGGGGTGTATTGTGCATTTTGGGTGCACAGGTGTTCCAAAGTTTTTTTTTTTTTTCATTGGGCTATGAAAAAGAGGGGAAAACGCAGTTCCGCCATTGTTTTTTTGGGCTTCAATTTTACAACGGGTTTGCCGTGCGTATAAATGATAGGATATCTTTCTATGGGGGTCGGTACAATTGCAATGATATAGATTTTATATAGTTTTTTTTATGTTTTTTTTACTTTTACACAATAGAAATAGGTCTATAAAAAATTGGGTTTTTATGTTGTCCTGTTCTGATAGCCATAACGTTTTCGTTTTCTGTATACGGAGCTGATTATGGGCTTGTTTGTTGGGGATGAGTTGATGTTTTTATTAGTACCATTATGGGGGCATATGCCGCTTTGATCACTTTTTATTAAGGTTTTGTGAAAGGATTTTGAACAAAATACAGCATTCCTGGTAGTGTTTTTATTTTTATTTTTAACAGGTCACGTGCAGTATAGCTGACATGCTAGTATTACTCAGCAGGTTTGATACGATTACAGCGATACCCAATTTGTATTTTTTTTTTATGTTTTACTGCTTTTACAAAAATAAAAAAAACTTTTAATTCAAAAAGGGGAAAAAACGTTTTGCATCCCATGTCTGAGAGCCATAACTTTTTTATTTTTCTGTGTACGGAGCTGGGGTAGGGGGGTTGTTTTTTGCGGGATGAGTTGACGTTTTTATTGGTATCATTTTTGGGGGGACCAGGACTTTTTTTTATCAGTTTTTAATCCGTTTTTTGGAAGGCAGGGTGAAGAAAATACTGCAATCCTAGTAGTGTTTTTTATTTTTAATTTTTCACAGCACTCACCGTGCAGTTTCCCATGACCAGTTAGCTTTACTTCAGGGTCGATACGATTACGGCGTTTCCTATTTATATAGTTTTTTTTAATTTGGGAAGCACTTTTAAAAAAAATAGTGTTTTTATTGTGTTAAATAATATTTATGCATCGCTGTCTTTGAGAGCCCTAACTTTTTTATTTTTCCGTATACAGAGACGTGTAAGAACTTTTTTTTGGGGATGAACTGACGTTTTAATTGGTACAACTTTGGCGTTTATATGAGTTTTTGATCGCTTTTATTCCATTTAATGTGCTGCAGGAATGCACAAAAATCGCAATTCTGTGACTGTTTTTTGTTTTTTACGGCGTTCACCATACGGGTTAATTAACATGAAATATTTATAGGGTGGATCGTTACGCACGCGGCGATACCAAATATGGGTACTTTATTTATTTTGATCTTTTTTGGGGCGATTGGCGTTTGTAAAGGGGGGAAAAGGGCAGTGTATGTGTTTTTAATTTTTTTTTTTTGTTTTTGTTTTTACTTTTTTTTTTACTTTTTCACATTTTTTTAATTTTCCCCAGTGAGGATTTGTAACTGCAAATCCCCACTGGGGGAAAAGCAATCATTAGATTGCTGTTTGAAGTGGCGATCTGTGCACAGCGTTACCCGCTGTGCATAGGTCGCCATGGCAACTAGTGACACCATGCCCACAATGGGATTGTGGGCATTGGGGACGTCACCCGACTACCCGGATGCATTTTTAGACAGCATCCGGGGAGTCTGGTAGGAGACGGGCGAGCGGCATCTGTGCCGCTGCCTCGCCGATCGTAGGCAGAGGGAGCTCACTCTCCTCCTGCCTGCGGCATCATTAAACGGGCCATGACAGGCTGCGGTAAAGATGCGTTTTTTACCGCGGCCGGAGCTCATCCGGCCGGGGGGGATGGGGCATGAAGCCAGCGGTAATTTTCGCTGGTTCCATGCCGGGGATCGCGCGCGGGCTCGCCCGCGCGATCGCCAGGGCGTATGCATACGTGCATTTGGGGGAAGTCCCTTCCCGCTAGGGCGTATGCATACGCCCAATGTCGGGAAGGGGTTAAATTTGGAGAGGACCTATATCTTACAAGCGAATGGGAACTTAAAGGGGTCCAGATGTGCGCCCCAGTATGCAAATTTCTTTATTGGCTGAACTGGAAGGAGCGTATCTATTCACATGCACCACCAAACCCCTGATGTACCTCCGTTATATCGATGATTATCCTTGTCATCTGGACTGGGGGAGGGGGCCCTACTTAAATTCCATAATGACTTCAATAACTTCCACCCCCCATTAACCTTAAACTTACCTATTTCAGAGAGCAAAAAACCACTTTCTGGATACTACAAAAACATTTCAAAGACCACCGGCTACTCACATCAATATACCACACACCCACAGACAGAACAGCCTACCTCAGAAACGACAGCTTCCACCCCAAGCACACAAAACAATCCATTATATATAGCCAGGCTATACGATACAATCGTATTTTCTCCGACAAGACAGACCTGGACAAACACCTCCTGGAAATTTAGGACAAAATTTCTCCAATTGGATACAGGCCAAAAGTGACGGGACAATCAAATCAGCAAAGCGGCTGCCATCACAGAGACAGTCCCACTTACATACAAAGAGACCCAAAAAGGAAGTTGTAACCTATTTGTAACTACAACCACAGCTGGAGATCCTACGAAAGATTGCCTTTGGAACTTCAAACCTGTACTACAAAGGGACAACAGACTCAAAGAAATATTCCCCGTCCCCCTCTCCTTTCCTTTTGGCAACCCCAAACCTGTGGCGTATTATTGTCGGGGTTCCCTGAATGCCCACCTGAAAAATGGGACCCGCTGCTGCAGAAAAGGGTAAAACCCCAGGCACATCCAC
>JAODAL010075923.1:0-13806 GCA_025379985.1 Phyllomedusa bahiana | reverse complement strand
ACTTTCCCACCCAGCTCACCCGTGACTGCACAGGGGATATAGGGGGCCCTTTGCCTAGCTTACAAAGTCCATGTGTCGGTGGTCAGATGGACTTTTCCCGGCCACAATCAGACAACACGCTTAAAATTTTTTGGGAATGACACTGGCTGGCCGGGGCGGGGGACGGCTTTTCGGGAAAAGAAAGGGCCCTGCTCGGATCTGGTTTTTGGGGCAGGGCAAGGGGCCATGTTTTTGGCGGAACCCATTTTGTGTCCACCAGACGGAAAGGCAACTTTTCCAAAGGGCCCAAAAAAGCCTGGAAAAGCCGACATTTGGGTTTTTGGGTTTTTGGGGGAGGGTTTGGGTTAAAGTTTTTTCTTCTGCTCCCAAACCTGGAAACAGAAGGCGGCTGCTAGACGGGTTTCCCTGTACGGCGTGCAGGTCATCAAACTGGCGGAAGGAAAAGGGGGTAGGTTTGGCTCTGGTGTTGCTGGGGAAACTGGGCGCGGGGGAAAGGCCCTTGAAGCGGGGGGTTTTGACCCCCGATCATGACTCGAAGAAAATGGCAGCTGAAAAAACGTTTGTGGTAGGGGGAGGAGGGGGACCCGGAGACAAAAGGGGGGTAAACATTTGGTTGGGGGCCCGGCTTTGGTCGGGGCCTTTTTTTTGCCAAGGTTCCCTTTCCCTTTTCCCAACTCATGCATTCGTTGCATGGACAAACCAGTTTGGGGGGAAAACCATTTAAAGGGTTTTTGCCCTCTACTTATCCTTTTACGGCAAAGGGGCATAAAAAACCTGGGGTTTAATCAGGGGCTTGCTCAAAAAGGGGGCCCGGGCTGGAGGGGGTCCCCCCTTTTTGACGGCGATAAACGGGGGGGGGGTTTTCGCTGACCGTGGCTGGCGGAATCATATCAGCGGACTTTTTTTGCGACGCCCCCCTTTTTTTTTTTTTTTTTTGAAAAAAGGGGCGGAACCCGTACTGACACCCCCCCATCAACTTCCTCCCTCCAGGGAATGAAGCGCTCGCAAGCAAATTCTGCTGAAAAAGACCTTTTTTGGACCCCGCAATGTCGTCACCCTCAACACAGGGGGCCCTTTGGTCGCCCTGAAATTCTGCACCCAAAGGAGCTGCGGGCTACAAGCAAGAGGGACGCAAGGCGTTGCCACCGCCCGGGGATTTTTTCCCGATTGCCCGGGCATCCTTCCCTCCTCTGAGGGCATCAGTAACGGGGCATCAAGCAGAAAAATCATCTTCTTTGCCTCTTGATATTTTAAAAATCCTTTCTGCCCCCAAACCCGGGCTTTTTGTCATCAAAGGGGGTTTTCAGAAAATGGTTTTATCCACATGGTGGTACACATTTTGCCCTTTGGGCGCTTAAATTTGGGGAAGGATGCTGATGAGCTGATGACAACATTTGGGGCCGTACTGGGGGGCCCGGGGAGGTAAACTCCCGGGATGCAGGTTGCTTAACCATAAAGGGACAGTTTGGTGACGATTTTCGTTCCCTTAGTTTTCACAGGGCCCTGACCCACAATGACAGGGCCGAGGGCCCTTTGCAACTGACGATCCGCTGGAAATGCTTGTTGCCCACCACACGGAAGGAGAAACCTTCCTCGTCCCTCTACCTCCTTTGCCCCTCCCCCCCTCCCTGCCCCTTTACCCCCCCTGAATTTCGCTCCATTTTCAAAAATATAAAAATTTTGGAGAAGGTATGGAAGAGTTTTGGAAAGTCCTTATTAAAAGCCCGGCCCAAATAAACAGCTTTTCCCCAAAAACCCCCTTCAAATCAAAACAAAATTGCGGGATTCAAATTTAACTGCAAAGTAATCTATCAACAAAGTTTTGACTGACCAAAAGTGAAAAAAATACAATCTGAAATGTATATGGAAAATTAAAAGGGAAATTTTTTTGGGACCCCTTTTAATTCCCCCTGTGGGGGACTACAAAATTAAATGTAATTTAAATTTTAAATGGGAAATTAAAACTAACAAATAAGCTGGCCTGCGCCAAAGGGAAAAAACACTTTTCTGTAAAAGTATTCGGTAATAAAAAGGGAATTTTTTTCCAAACCCTTTTAAAATTTCCCCGGGGGTGACACAAAATTGCTGTATTCACATTTAAGGCAAGGTGCCCCAATTTAACAAAGCTGTAGTGGGGCAAAAATGAAAAAATTCATATCTGAAATGTTTTTCGAATAATAAAAGGGATTTTTTTCACCTATAAACCTTTTTTACTACAAAATTGCTTGGAAATTTTAATTTTAAATGCAAGGGGGCTATAACAACAAAACTGGAATTGGGGAAAAATTGAAAAAGGGAAAACCTATCTGAATGTAAACTGATAAAAAAAAGGGGGAGTTTTGCCCTAAAAAATGAACCTGCATTTACTAGAAAAGAAGTTCCCTAATAAAAGTTCAGGCTGCCCAATATCCAGGGAAAAAATTTTTAAAAGAAAACTGTTAAAAAATGCTATTGCAGTTTGGGAATTTTTTACCTAATCTTGGTGAAATATACCAGTATTTTACACAAAACACAAAGGCAGAGCCCCACGTCCTACTGCTCTGAAAACGCAGAAAGACATGATAAAGAACAGGAAACGCGTTCATGTAAAACGAGGGTCATGTTAATTTTTTCCCCCAATCGCAACCATACAAAAATCCCAGTCAAGACTCGCACACACAAACCAAAAAAGCTCTATTCGTAAAAACTGATTTGCTGGCCCCCCAAAATTTACCCGGAAGCGCCGAAAATGGCGCCCAAATTTAATAGAAGAATGCTCAAATTTTTAACCTAAATTATGCATGACCCAAAAAATTTCGATCAAATAAAAACGTTTCCGATTTCAACTTTGTCGATAATAATCCCCTTTAACACTAATTTTTAGCAACTAGGCTGCCTTAGATCCCCAAGGCCCTCAACCCTTTTTAACTTCCCAACATCATATTTGGGGCTTGGGTCCGCTGGGAATTCCCCTGAGTCTTCATTTGCCCGTTTAAAATCCATACAAAAAAAAAATTTATTTTAAAAAAAAAAGGCAACATGTTTCATTTTGGGAGGCACTTTAAAATAGGTGCAGTTTCTAGGAATTTTTTTTTAAATATTATATTAAATAGCATTTTTTTATTATTTTTAAATTTTAATTTTAATTAAATTTTTATTTTTTTTTTTCCCTTTTAGATTTTTTAAATTTTTGTTAATTTTTATTATTATTAAATTTTTATTTTTTATTATTTTAATTTTTAAAATGCATTAATCCTTGATATAATAATTATCCTGAACCCATGTTTTTTTTATTTTTTTTTTAGCTGTTTTGTATACATAAATATAAAAATACTTGTTATCGAGATCACACCCATACTCTCCACCATCATACCGCAGTATACACGGGATAGGACTTTCACTCTAGATCATACCATCCAGTGACCGTCATGAGAAAACTTTTGATTGACATTTACTCTGCAAAGTGTCCCCCCAGAAAATTTTAACTAACATAAAATAGATAAATAGTGAGCATATGAATGAAATCTCTATATCAGGTGTAAGAATGGATGAATGGTGGAAGCTACCTTACACATAAAGAGAAGTGCCAATACTCTGCGATGCCATGCAAATCAGGATACATCCGCAATGTTGGATAATTGTAGAATCCAGCAGCCCTGGAAATTCCATGCTGGATACATTGTAGCAAACCTGCTACAAAGAAATGTGTGCAGTCAAGGCGGATGTATTTAGCTCATAGAGCAATGTCTAGATTATATACAACTATATCTACAACGGTATCACTACTCCGCAAATAGCTACATAGAGGGATCGCTGCCTCTGAATGTGCACAGTAGTGTTCTCATTCTCTAGCTGGAATATTTGAACATGAGACGAAATGAAACTTACAATTGTAGATCTGCTTCTCTAGACTGTTTATTAGAAGTTACTTCTACTTGCATTAAACCGTATGAAAAAACCCTTATAGAGGTTTCTACTATAACCGATGTTACCCCTCATTATGATATAGACAGACTGCCCCATAAGTAATTTAAGGGGCCCCGATGACAAGTTGGGACTGGCACACAATCCCCCACCACAGGGGAGCAGGGGAAAACCAAAGTGGGCCCATGGGCATAATGACCCCTTAGATATGCAGGCCTGGGGCTACTTTTCAGGGATAAAGTGACCAAAAGAAAGAGTCATGTGCAGTTATGTATAAGTGTTGTAATTGACCCCGAGACATCAGTAACCACTGGAGGGGGCACCTCAAGAATCAAGCAGCCACACTGGATGGGGCCGCAAGATCAACTCCACTAATGGGCCCCAAGAATCAACTCGACTGGTAGGCACCAAAATTAACCCCAATGGTTGGCCCCAGTAGTCATCTCATCTGGTGGGGCCCCAAGAATCAAATCCACTGGTGGGCCCCAAGAATCAGAACCACTGGGGGGGCCCCCAAGAATCACTTCCACTGGTAGGCACCTAAATTAACCCCACTGGTTGGTCCCAGTAGTCATCTCCACTGGTGGCCCCAAGAATAAGAACCACTGGGAGGGCCCAAGAATCAACTCCACTGGTGGGCCTCAAGAATCCTCTCCACTGGTGGGCCTCAAGAATCATCTCCACTGGTGGGTCTCAAGAACCAACTCCACTGTTGGGCTCCAAGAATCAACTCCACTGGTAGGCCGCTATAATTAACCCCACTGCAGGGCCCCAAGAATCAGAACCACTGGGGGGCCAAGAATCAACTCCACTGCTGGCCCCAAGAATCAACTCCACCGGTGTACCACAAGAATCATCTACACTGGTGGGCACCAAATTTAACCCCACTGGTAGGCCCCAGTAATCATCTCCACGGGGGGGTCCCAATAATGACCCCCACTGATGGGCCCCAAGAATCAGCACCAGTGGTGTGCCCCAAGTATCAACTCCACTGGTGGGACCAAGAAAATAACTCTACAGATGGGGCACCAAATTATCAGAACTACTGGGGGGCCCAAGAATCAACTCCACTAATGGGCCACAAGAATAAATTCCACTGATGGGCCACAAGAATCATCTCCACTGGTAGGCACCAAAATTAACCCCAATGGTTGGCCACAGTAGTCATCTCCACTGGTGGGTCCCCAAAAATCAATTCCACTGGTGGGCCCCAAGAATCAGAACCACTGGGGGGGCCCCAAGAATAAGAACCACTGGTGGGCCCCAATAATCATCTCCACTGGTGGGTCCCAAGAACCAACTCCACTGGTGGGCTCCAAGAATCAACTCCACTGGTAGGCCCCAAAAATTAACCCCACTGCAGGGCCCCAAGAATCAGAACCACTGGGAGGCCAATAATCAACTCCACTGGTGGACCACAAGAATCATCTACACTGGTGGGCACCCAAATTAACCCCACCGGTGGGCCCCAGTAATCATCTCCACTGGGGGGTCCCAATAATTAACCCCACTGATGGGCCCCAAGAATCAGCATCACTGGTGGGCCCCAAGTATCAACTCCACTGGCAGGACCAAGAATCATCTCTACTGATGGGCCCCAAGAATAAACTCCACCAGTGGGCCCCAAGAATTCACCCCACTGATGGCCCCAGGAATCATCTCTACTGGTGGCCCCATGTATCAGCTCTACTGGTGGCCCCATGTATCAGCTCTACTGGTGAGACCCAATAATCAATTCGACACGTGGGCCCCAAAAACCAAATCCACTGCTAGGCCCCAAGAACCAAATCCACTGGTGAGCCCAAAGAATCAGAACTACTGGGGGGCCCAAGAATCAACTCCACTAATGGGCCACAAGAATCAATTCCACTGATGGGCTCCAAGAATCAACTCCACTGATAGGCCACAAGTATCATCTCCACTGGTAGGCACCAAGATTAACCCCAATGATTGGCCCCAGTAGTCATCTCCACTGGTGGGGCCCCAAGAATCATCTCCACTGGTGGGTCCCAAGAACCAACTCCACTTTTGGGCTCCAAGAATCAACTCCACTGGTTGGCCCCAATAATTAACCCCACTGATGGGCCCTACGGATCAGCTCCACTGGTAGGTCCCAAGAATCAACTCCACTGGTAGGCCCTAAGAATCAATTCCACTGGTGGCCCCCAATAATCATATCTACTGCAGGGCCCCAAGAATCATATCTACTGCAGGGCCCCAAGAATCAGAACTACTGGGGGGCCAAAAATCAACTCCACTGGTGGGCCCCAAGAATCAACTCCACTTGTGGACCCCAAGAATCATCTACACTGGTTGACACCAAAATTAACCCCACTGGTGGGCCCCAGTAATCATCTCCACTGGGGGGTCCCAATAATTAACCCCACTGATGGGCCCTAAGAATGAACTCCACTGGTGGGCCCCAATAATTAATCCCACTGGTAGATCCCCAGAATCAACTCCAGTGGTGGGCCCTAAGAATCAACTCCATTGGTGGGCCCCAAGGATGAACCTCACTGGTGAACCCCAAGAATCATCTCCTCTGGTGGGCACCAAGAATTAACCCCACTTGTGGGTCCCCAGAATCAACTCCACTGGTGGGCCCCTAGAATTACCTCCACTGGTGGGCCTCAAGAATCAAATCCACTAATGGGTCCCAGGAATCAACTCCACTGGGTGGACCAAAAATCAACCCCACTGGTGGTCTCCAAAAATAATCATCCCTATAAGTGGGCCCCAAGAATCAACATCAGTGGTGCACCCAGGCACTCTAGTTCAACACTGGCCCTATACAACCAGGGTATCTAGCACCCCCTTCCCCATATTAAAAGTTCCTATCTGACACTACATCAGTGGCCCATTTGAAAAAAAAAAATTAGTGCCCCCAAGATGACAGCTTCCAATACTGTCCAAAAGCTGAATAGACAGGAATCTTTACAGCAGCTGTAAAATGTTCCGGGTTTTTTGTTTTATTTTTATTTTTGTGGGCACATGAGTGGTCAATATGAGATTTGCAGTATCATAAAAAATTGTGAAAATTACATTTTAAAATATATATATAAAAAAAAAAAATAGCCATTCTGGATAGAGGATGTGAAACTCGGGTTTTTTCATACATTAAATACATAAAAAGAGCGTTTAAAGGCGCTCACCAGATTCAATGAAGATCAACGGAGTGGAGTAATAATAGTCCCAAAGTCCTCCTTTGGTGCCCGTAGGGAACCTAGGGTATATTCTTTAGTGAATCCAATGTAGGTATCGTCCTCCAGCTCCGCAAAAAGTTTTAAAATCCTAAATTTTATTTAAAACATGTTAAAACCGCGGTTTTAACCTGTTTTGAATAGGGATGAGTGAATTTCTCAAAAATTCGATTCGGCCGATTTGCTGAATTTTTCAAAAAATTTGGTTACTTTCAAATTTATTTGTGACAAATCGCGTTAACAAACAGCTATTTCCTGTCTGCAGAGAGCCTGTAGAGTGTTGTAGAACATTGTGCCATGCTCAAATATGCATAGGGAGCGTGGTTTGGTCTTCATACAATGCTGTGTTTTAGTATGACATGCACATGACTGCCGCCGCTCTTAGAATCGCTTCATACTTCACTTCTCTGGGCACTTAAGAGGGCAAAACTGAACAAATAACTGAAGTGGGAACACAGCCTGACAAAGTAATGTCAGCACCAGCTGGAAAGAACTAAGCTGAGGGACAAGATCCTACAATAGCGTCAAAGAGTGCACTCCTTTTACACCGACATCAGATGATTCCACAGATTATAACAGAACCTGTTCTGTTAAACGCTGACACATGTAGAGCCCCCTCCCCCTTTCCGGGAGAGTGGAGAGGGTGTGGGCAGTAATTTTGCGTTGACGTCACTGATCATTTTTCTTTGATCCGTCAGTGTACGCTTTCAATCGGTGTGTATATGACAAATACACACACTGTATTTCAAAGGTGTTTCACCTTACAAGTGAAAAAAGTAACTCTTTGGCGCAGGAAATAATATCCCAAAATAATAACCTGCCTGCAATGGAGATGTGTGTATGTGAGAAATACAGTCTGTACTTCAAAGATAGTTCACCACAATAAGTGAAAAAAGTAACTCTTTGGCACAGAGAGCAACATCCCAAAATAAAAATCGCTGGTTCAGGAACATGTGTGTATATGACAGATACACTGTGAAGTTGAAAGGTATTTCACCCAAGTAACTAAAAAATCGGAAGTATTTGGCACAGAGTGCAACCTAGTGCTGCTGCAGAGAGATCCGTGTACATAAGAGACACAGTGGCAAGTGGCAGAATGAGAAATGGCTGGCCTATTTATGGGGCTGTGGCATCACAGAAGCCCGCTGGCTGCTGATTGGCTGCATGTCAGCACACTGTAAAGATTTCTAACTGGGATGGCTGGAAAATACATGGGTATGGCGGATCCTCTGGGCTCATCGTGGGTGCAGATGGTAACACATGCAGTGGGTAGCCGAAGTGCAGGTCTGGGTAGCCGGTGCTGGAACGGAGACAGGGCACCACAGGTGTAGTCATTAAACGTATGCACATTCCAGGTGTAGCTCGTGAATGTATGGCACAGTCCAGGATGGTAGCAGACTAGGGATGGCAACAGGTATCCGCAGGTATATGGCAAACTGGTGCAGCGACAGATGTCCAGCAGGAAACGATAAACGTACAGGTAAAGGTATAAATGAGTCAGCAGCAATACAGCAGTCAAGGGGTCAAGCTCAAAGCAGGATACACACATCAAGGAACTGACCCAGGGCAGAGGTAGGAAGTTCCTTAAGTAGCCTGATATCAAATGTCACTGGGCCGGACAAAGGAACACAGACTCCTTAAGTATAATGAAGTGCCGCAAGCGCCCGTAGAGGAAGCACGTGTGCGCACAGGACGCCAGGGAGCTGGAGGAAGCAACGGAGACTCAAACCTGCCAGCAGGAATGGCTGCAGGACTGGCAGGAGCCGGGACAGGTGCGTACAAAGAGCCAGGGACACCAGAGTATGCCGCAGCAGCGGCCGGGAGACAGGAGACGCGGGCACGCTGATGGTACATAGCAGGGACCACGGCATGAACCGTGACACACATGTCATCGAGGTTGATCCTTCCTTTCTCCCATAGTTCTTTGCCCCATGTCACTCCATGTGCTCGCGGCCATTTTAGAAAAAAAGTTTTGTTACCAGGAATTGCCAGGAAATTCGGCTTGATTTAGGATTCCACTTTGTCAGATTCAATTCTCTCATCCCTAGTTTTGAATAAAGTTTATAATTTTTCCAAAAACATGTACAATAAATGGACAAATACAATCTCCCACTTCATTGTTACTGGAATAAAAGGAGACGTTGGGGGGAAATAAGCAACCCCGCCCACAAGGATCCGGGGTTCAGTTTTCTATACATGTTATTTGTGCGGCAAATCTTTTCAAAATTGTTTTTTCCTGTTTTTTCCAAACTCAAAAGGTTCCCTGGGTTTTTTAAATTTTTGAAAACTTGGGGCTAAATTTTAATTTACAATTTTCCCTTGTTTATTTCCCTTCCACCCTTTCCTGGCAAATAACCGGATTATGCAAATGCAGAAAAATAATCTTTAAATAAGACACGGGCTGTTAGTTTTTGCCGGCAAAGGCCCCCGGGTCAGAATTTTTTCATGCCCAAAAAAGGTTTAGCACCCGGGTGACGTGGGGAAACATATTAAAACCACATGGGGGAAAGCGCTATTAAAATTTGGGCTGAAATTTCCCCAAGGGCGGGAAATGCAAAATTATTTCCCAAAAGCAATCTCAAGTTTTCCCCAAATTCCCCTTTGGCTGTTTGGGAAAATTGCTCTTTTAAACAGAAACTTTATAAACACGAGTTTGATGGCGGGTGAAAGCTCGGGAGGAAAGCTCGGGAGGATTGCCAGCGCTCCACGTTTTCTAGACTAAGTGCGAAACTTTAGATGATGCTGATACAAGGGGAGGCCCAAGGGCCCCAGTTCCTCAGTTTAGGCCTCGTTGTTTCACTTTATGTGTTTTGGGCGTCCCGGGAAAACCCATAAATTTAGCTCCACGTAGAACCCAGGCCCCCCACTAATGAATTTAATAAAAAATACAGCAGCTCTCAACGATTGGAGCAACTGATGCTCAGCGTCTCCAATCTCAAAGGATGTGACCTCTTTCTTCTCTCCATTTCCTCCATTCATAGGGGCCCGTATTATTCGTAAATTATTTTCTTGGACCCCTTGGGGGATTTTAGTAGTTATAAATTTTTGTACAAAAGGGGGATAATTTTAAATAGGGTTTTATTCTTGTACATAGGGGGCAAATAAATTTAGTATTATATTTTTGGAACCCCCGGGGGAGTATTATAGGGAGTTAAATCCTTGTTTCATAAAGGGGAAATATTACAGTAGTTATATTTCCCCTTTTACATAGGGGGCAAAATTATAGTAGTTATATTCTTGCACATAGAGGGGGGAGTATTAGAGTAGTTTTTTTTCTTGTACATAGGGGCAGTATTATAGTAGTTTTAAAATTTTGTAAAGTTTGGGGGCAGTATTCCCAATTTTTACTTTTTTTTACTAGGGGGCATTTTTAAGTATTATATTCTTGTACATAGGGCTTGTATTATAGATTATATTCTTATACATTGGGGGCCCTTTTTAATTTGGGTTAAAAATTCTTTTTAAAAGCCCCCGGGGGCTAAATTTTAGAAATTTTTATTCTTTGTAAATAGGCCAAATAATTTTAATAGTTTATTCTTATACATAGGGAATTTGGTATTTTTAGTAGTTATTTTTCTTGTTTTCTAAAGGGGCAGTTTTTATTTTTGTTATTTATTTTACATTTGGGGCAGTTTTTAAAAGTAGTTATATTATTGTACATAGGGCAGTAAATTTTTTTAGTTATATTCTTTTTACATAGGGGGGATTTATTATTGTAGTTAAAAATTTTTTGTACATAGGAGCTATTATAGTTTGTTTTTATTCCTCACATAGGGGCGTATTAAAAAGTTATTTTCTTGTACATAGGGGCAGTATTATAGTTTTTTATTTCTTGTACTTTTTGGGGGTATTAAAAGTAGTTATATTTTTTTTAAAAAAGTTTTTGGGAAATTTTTATTTATTTTTTATTCCCGTACAATAAGGGGGAAATATTACGTAGTTATATTCTTTTAAATAGGGGCAAATATTATAGTTTAAATTTTTCCCTTTGGGTATAGGAGGCAGTTTTTACAGTGTGATATTCTTGTACATAGAGGGCAGTTTTTAATAGTAGTTATATTCTTGTACATAAAGGGGGGAGTAATTTTAGGGAGTTAAAATTTGTACATTTTGGGGGCCTAATTTTTAGTTTTAATTTCGATTCATAGGAGCCGTTTTTATAGTAGTTATATTTCCCTTTTAAAATTTGGCAGTATTATAGTAGTTATATTTTTTGTACATTGGACATTATTATAGTAGTTAATTCTTGTACATAGAGGGCCCGTATTATATAGTTATATTCCCTTTTACTTAGGGGGCAGAAAAAAAAAAAAAAAAAAAAAAAATATAGTAAATTATTTTTATTTTTCATAAGGGGGGGAAATTTTTATAGCTGTTTTTTTCCCTTTTAAAAATAGGGGTCAGTTTTTTTAGTAGTTTATATTCTTTTATTTTTGGAAACAGGAAATTAAAAGTATTATTTTCCCTTTTACATAGGGGGCAAAAATTATAGTAAATTTTTAAATTTTTGTACATTGGGGCCCGATTATAGTAGTTTTATTCTTTTTAATTAGTAGTATTATACAGTTTTAATTCCTTTACTAGTGGGCAAATTTATAGTTAAGATGGGCAATCGATTCTTTAACGAAGTGGAATTTTTTAGAATTTTTAGGAAAAATTCGGTCCGGAAAAGAAGTCGAAAAAATTTGGGGGGATTCGCGGGAACAAGTGGGCTTTTGATTTTATAAAAAAGGCGGAGCACAAGGCGCTAAAATGGGGCAAAGCACTCTTTGGGAGGAAGAAGGTTTTATAGCCTGCATGAAAAATGTGCAGAGGTGAAGCCAATCAGAGACCGGCGGGATTCTGTGACGTCACCGCACTATTTTAGATCCCGGGGGCGACGCCGGGAGCTCACACTCCTCTCACTGTACTGAACAGGAAGGTGCTGCCGCGGCCTGCTTATGATAACGATACTAAAGAACTGATTTTTAAAACAGCGATTTTTGTGGGGTGTCTCAGCTTGTCTCAGAGACTGTTTCTCTTACGTTCTAATTCTGATTTTGTGGGGTTTTTGGATTCGAAGTCCAGTGTGCTTTCCACTCCCAGTTTCATAAAACATTTTAATGCTATCTGCTCACACCATTGAATATCCAAAGGGGTGATCAAAACCGGGTTCCTGTTGTTTCTTTTAAAAGGGAAACAGGTTTTTCCCAATATAAATACCACTTCTTTTTTTTGGCTGCTAAATTTCTTTTTGGCGCAAATTTACACCCAGAGGTTAATTAAGTTTTTTGTTCTGTGCGGGTTTTGACTAAAAAAAAAAAGTTTTACCACCCCCCAAAAAAATTACATTTTTTCCCTGTAGCAAAATTTCACAAACAAAGGGTTTTAAATTTACAATTTTTAAACCTTGTTTGTGTACCCGTAAAAAAAACCCCGCCATTTAACACCCCCTAAAAGAGTTTAGTTTTGGTTGCTAAATTTTCTTTTGCGAAATTTTACATCCGGGGGTTTAAATTTAAAGGGCGTTTTTTCTGCTGCTGGGGGTTTGACTAAAATAAAAAACCCGTTTTCCCGTAAAAAAATACTTTTTTCCCCTGTAGCATTTTTTCCCCAAGCAAAGGGGTTTTTAAATTAAAAGTTTTTCGTTTTTGGGTTTTCCCCGAAAAAATACAGGCCCATTGAAACCCACGCTAAAAGCTCGTATTTTGTGGGCTGCTAAATTTTGTTTGGCGCAAATTAAATCCGGGGGTTTTTTTAAGCGTTTTTTGCAGTTGAAAATAAATAAAAGAAATTTGTTTTTCCCCCCACCCAGAAGAAATTCTGTAGCAAAATTTTCCTACCCCAAAAGGTTTAAATTTAAAACCCTGTTTGTGCTTTTAAATTAAATTAAAATACACAATTTTTAAAAAGGCACATACAATTTAAATTTTTCCTGCCCATTTGGGGCCCGCGCAATTTATACCCCAAGGGGTTTTCCCCAAAGCTTCTTAGGGGGTTTTCCATTTGGGGGTCAAATACAGGGTTGTGTTTTTAATTTCATATACAGTTTATCTTAAAATAAAACGTTTTTCTGTACATTTTAAAACCCCAAACACAGTATGTCAGAGAGGGGGAAAGGCATTTTCACCTGCGAGTGGCCCATGGGCACAAATTTTCCCGGGGGAGCAGGCCCAGGTCGCAGAAACAAAAAAGGGGACTCGCACGGGGGTCACTCATTAAAGGCCCAAAACTGCCGCTGCCCATCTAGCGGCCGTTTTGGGGATAGCCCCCCAAAGGGTTCTTGTTTGGGTTGACTAGGTCTTTCCACTTCCTCCCAAAATTACATCTGAAAAACCCCACCGGGGGAGTCGGTGGGAACGTCAGACAAAAACCCTTATTTGGAAATGGCCCGGGAGGGGGGTCAGGGGCCCTCCCCTGCCAAAAAACCCACCTCGGGCCCCAATCCGGTTCCCTCAGCAAGAGATCTACTATGTGGTTTGGGGCTCAGCCCCAAATATATAGCGGGTTTTTGAACAATTTGGGGGAGGGCAGTCAGCAGCTACTTGGCGGGCGAGGAAAGGGGGCCCAATACCCCCTGTTCTTGCAGTAGGTGGCAAATTTAAAAGGAATGTTGAGAGTGGCTTGGGAGGTAAGGGTTGTGGGGGTTTAAACCCTCCCCAATCCCAAGCCCGGGTGATGGGGACACCAGTGCCCAATAAAAAAAAAATAAGTTTCCCCCCAT
>JAODAL010075922.1:0-13807 GCA_025379985.1 Phyllomedusa bahiana | reverse complement strand
CCGTGCCGATTTCAACTTTGTCGAAAAAATAAATGATTTTGAATTGCTTCACCAATGGGGAAATCAATTTTCTTGCTGAGCACTTTAAACCAAAATTTGTTCGGAATTTTCACGTCTGTCATACAGGCCCCTTTCTGCAATTCCAATACACAAAAGCTTTTCTTTTCTTTTGGCCCATCTTTTCATACTATTTAAAAATTTTACTTTTGGTTTTTTGAAAATGGAAGGTGCGTATTAGTTTTTCATCAACCTATAATGGGACATGGAATACGTGTAGATTCCGATGAGGAGCAGAGAATCCTGTGAAAATGTTTTGTACATTCTCCATGTGAACGTACCCTGACTTTTAGAACAAGTCTAGCCACCCCCACAGCCCAAACTTCCTCCAAATAGTAAAAGTTTTCCTAGCTGGTTTTGTATCCTTAGTAGGTAAGTTACTACTCTAACATAGTAAGTAGCTCCCCAAATTGTCAGCAGATAGGTAGACCCTGATTAGGTAGGAAAGCACTTCTATAAGGTTACCCCAGGTTGTTAGTACATAGGTGATCAGGGGAGAAGGGGGTAGGTAGGTCCCTGGTTCATTAGGCAGGTAGGCAGTGCCTCAAAGGGAGCTAGCAATAG
This sequence comes from Phyllomedusa bahiana, assembly GCA_025379985.1. NCBI lineage: Eukaryota > Metazoa > Chordata > Amphibia > Anura > Hylidae > Phyllomedusa > Phyllomedusa bahiana. The sequence continues at coordinate 13,186 of JAODAL010075922.1, read as the reverse complement.
AAAGGGGCAAGGGCTCACAGTAAGCAAGACCCCAAGAATTTTAATAAGGGTCTGGGTAGTTACATAGGGCCCCAGTTATTTCGGTAGAATGGTCATCCAGTAGATAGGTCCCATAGTAGGTTATGGATGGTTATGTAAGATGGTAATAACTGGTATAATGTAAAAATTTCCTCTCAACTCTCTCCCACTGAGTAGCTGGTTTCTTTGAGCAAGTGGCATGGCGCAGTGATGGAATGCTCCGCCTGAGTCAACGGTCTATGAAAGTTATTGGCATGATGCAGTGACATCATCACGTCGCCTGCGATGTGAGCCAACGGCTCCCTGATCTACCTTAGTTTTCAACAAAATCACAAAAATGTGCATGCAGCTGAGTTCCTTCGTTTGAAAGAAAGCATAGGCTACAGGGCTGTTCTTTTACCACATTTTTTTAAACAAGTGGGGGGTAGCTGCCAGCCTTGTTTTACATTTGGGCCAGGTCGTACAGAGTTCCCACCGTATGCCCCAAAGGGACCCGTCTGTAGAATTTTACCCTTTCTTGGGAAAAGTGCCCCGGGCCATTTGAAACACTCCAAAACCCCCATTTTAACATGCCCCTTTTTAAAAATATGTCACATCATAGTCATTGGTTATACACAACCTGGTCTGGTCCCATATGCCTTAAAGGGGTTGTCTCATAGATTTCAAGTTTTAAAAAGAGGGGGCCAAAAATCTAAGCATGTAATTTTGGTTTTCCCCTTTGAAAAGTGCTATGGTTTAAAGAAAGGGGTGCTTTATTTTGGGTTTTTCAACCGTGTTTGAGCACGGGTGGGATACGCCTTGAAAAATATTAGGCTGTGGCGAGGTAAGTCCCGCCGGGCTGGCAAAACCAAGGTATGTGGATGTAGTGAACAGGTCACCGACGGGAATGAGCAGGGGGATTAGGTCACAGACTGGAGCGCATGTAAAAGCAGCAGCATGCATGGACATGAAAGAGAGAGAGAGAACGAAAAGCAGAAAGAGAAAACACAATTGCCCCTTTACATTGGCAACAAACGTAAATGTAGTGCAGCCCTGCAAAACAGAAAGAGAAAAAACAGCGTCTCATGTAAAATGTGCAGCTTTCATCGACAACCCACATAATCTCTGTGCTCCACACAAAACAGAAAGAAAAAAACGAAGTCCCAGGAAGTGTGCAATTTTACATCAGCAGACTCAGAAACCTTGCGTCCCACGTTTTAAAACAGAAAGAGGAACCAGCACCCAATAATATGTGCAGTCCCATGTAAATTAAATACAGAGAACTCAGCTGTGCTGTGCAGTCCTACTTAACAAAACTTTTGTGAGACAGATGCGAGGCCCACTTGTGAGACAGATGTGCAGTCCCATGTAAAACAAAAAAATAAAGCATTTTCTTTTTCCTGCAGATCTGTAAGGTCAAGGGTAAAATCTGCAGGATTTATCAATGTGTGAAAGAGACAGAGAACAAAAATCACCCTCTTTCCCAAGTCCCTAAATGTCAAATCCCCCATTAGTTTAAAAATTTATGTAGAGAATGATAAATTTAGATATACACTTCGAGTTAACTTTTCACTTTTAGTGTTTCCCAAATGACAACTGAGAACCTTCCCCCTTCCCCCCCCAGCCACACAGAATAAATTTTTTGGGGGGCATGCTGCGAAGTGAAGATGTGGAGGAGAAATCACCCCTCCCATTTCACACCTTTTTGGAAACAGAAAAAACGGGTCAATGCTGCAACGGCAACCCTTTAACTAAGTCGTTTTTGAATAATCCGGGCACTTTGATTTTTTCTGTTTACTCAGACACTTGCCAGTTCATGGGTTTCATTCAGTTTTATTTATGTGCCATCTTGCCAACATTTGGGGCTTGTCTTCTAGGCAAAACAAGCACCATATGTGTAACCATTGTGTTAATTCTGTATATCTGTATATTTAGAGTTAATAATCTTACCTGTATCTCATTACTTATTTTTTTGTTTATTTGGTATTTTATTTACTGTATATGTGAAGTGGTAGGAATAAAAACACAGATAGATAGATGGATGGACAGTGATTCCCCTTGAATGCATTGTTTTTTTTCTCCTTATTTTTTTTTTTTTTTTTTTTTTTAAAATTAACAGAGATCACTTCACTGCTCTGTTCAGAAAAAACTGTTTACTTAATGTAGGCCTGTATAAAACAATGAAAAGGGCCCTTTCCTTAGATAGGAGGTGTTTAAAGGAAATGAAAAGAAGGTGAATGCTAGAGGAAAAACCCGGGACAAAAGGGTAAAAAAACACTAAGTGAAAAACCCAAATTTTTTTACATAGCAAACTAAAACAAATATCTTTAAAACGCATTTAAAGAGGGTTATTTTTTTGCCTATGTTCACTGAAAATGAAAGAAATCGGGGGGTGCGGGAAAGAGGTTGTTACACAAAAAATTAGTTTTTTGAAATGGAATGTATTTTAAAAGGTTTGTCTGATAAGGGAAAATCACATTTTCCAATGAAAACTTTACCTTTTAAATTTTCCCCAAAGAAGAATAAAGAATTGTTTTTTAAAAAGGGTGTAAGTGCCCCCGGGGTGTGCAAAAATTGATTTATTTAAATCCCCAAACCTTTTCAGGTTTTTTTTTGGGAAAGGTGAAAATGGGGGAAGGGTTTTCTTTTAAAAGTTTCTATTTTTTTAAATTTTAAATTTTTTTTTTCCCCTTCTGTTTTTTTTTTTAAAAGTTCGAAACCTGTCAAAAGGGGGGGCAGCTGAAAGTACAGCCTGTACACCCTCAGTTTTGGTGTAAAAGCTCCATTAGGTCTATGGGGGGCTGTTTGTGGGGGAGTTGGGGCCCCCCCTGGTGGGGAAAAGTGAAATGGGGCCACCAGTTCCCAATTGCACCTTTTAAATGCTTGTTTTCTTCTTATGTGGCGGAGGATTTTTGGGGCCCCCTTCAGGTTGCTGGGCCCTTTTTTTTAGGGGACTGCACCCCCTGAAACCCCCTGTAGTTTCCGCCCCTAAAATCCCGGTCGGAAAATGTGGGCCATTGCAGCTCCGCGGGCCGTTTTGTTGAATGTGGTCTCCCTGAGCCGGAGGAGGCGAAGGGGAAGCGGAACCCCAAAACTTGGGAAGGGGCAAAAGGTCCCTCTGGGGTCAACTGTTAAAACCCGTACCAGTTTCCCCCAAACCCCGGGGAAACCCAAAAAACCCCGGTTTTTATTATTTTGTAAAACCTTATCGGGAAAAAAGAGCTAAAAACTTTCTATAAACAAAAAATTAAAAAAAATTTCCCCTAACAATGGGGTTTAGTCCCCTCACCACCCAAAAACAAAAAAAAGGAATTTGGATTTTGGGAAAATTCCCGGGGGGAAAATACGGGTTTTCCCAAATTTTCTTTTAAGCTTTCCCCTTTGGGTTTCGCCAGAAAATAGTAAAACCCAAAATTTGGTGTGACAGTAAAACCTTTTTAATTAAGCTGGGGGGAAGAAGTATTGACCCAATAAAAATTAAAAAGGCCCGGGACAGTTCAAAAAAACAGTAAAAAATGAAAGAAAAGAGCTGATTGGTTGAACTAGCGGGGGCTTGGCATCCGGCCATAAGTGAGCACGAGCTACTTTGTCCCATTGTAGTCCATGGAGAGATCGGGGCAATGAAAATCGTTTTTGATTAGTTGTATTATAAAAAATTATCTGAAAAAGAGCTAAAACCTTCTAGAAACATACATATATAAAAACGCTAACAACGCGTTTGTCGACGAGACCGGCGCATCATCAGGAATTGGGATTTGCCGGGAAATACAGTAATTCAAATTCTGTAAGCGCTTCTCATTGGTCGGCAAAAACCAACCAATCAGAATAGGAGCGAGAGTGAACCATTATGACCTATGGAGTAGTGTTGACCAATCACTTGAAAAGGCGGAACAGTTCAAAAATACAGTTAAAAAGGCAGAAAAGAGCTGATTGGTTGAGACCAGACGGCAGATATGAATCCACCAATCATATGTAGTGTGTCTATTTTGAGTGGAGCAAGAAGAGCACGATAGAAGGGCGCTCTAAAAGTTATTACTGTCTATGGGAAATATTCTAGTACTGTGATTGGTTGGGGGGTAGAGGGGCTCGTCCTGCTTAGCCAATCAGCGGGTGAGCTACTTATCTCATAGAGTTCTATGGGGAAAAGAAATGCAGAGCGAGCTCTGTTTGTAATTGGCTAAGTTAAAAGAGGTGCGGTTATTTGGGCCAATGGGAGAGCGAGCGACGCTTTTATGGGTTTTCTAATGCAATCTATAATAAAACTGTACATGGCAGAAATCAAATGATAAGACTCACAAAGTTGTGCCGATGTTTATATAAAATGAACAAAAATATGGGGCTAACGAAAATAAACAAATAAATATGAATTCAATAAATTCATTTTTATTTCTTTATTATTGTTAACCCCATATTATTGATCATTGGCTAACGAAAATAAACAAATAAATATGAACTCATTGAATTCATTTTTATTTGTTTATTTTCGTTACACTCATATTGATTTTTTGTTAGTTATGTTATTTATGTATTTTTTAGAAGGTTTGAGCTCTTTTTCAGATAATGTTTTACACCTAATAAAAAAAAGATTTTTTGATTCATACTCCATGCCTCACGGAGCTGAGAGTTGATATTTATTTCTTTAGCGATCTTATATATTTTTACTTTGATTTTAAATGATCAACTTTTTCATACATTTAATCATTTTTAGACAGCTTTGATTTTTCTATTTATTCATTCATTCGTTTGAAAGATAACTCTTTTTGCTATTCACTAACATGTTTAAAAATATGTAGAACAAGGCAGCACTCAAAAAGACAAAATTTTGAAAAGATGGGTGCCAGCGACTATATGACCATAGTCAAAAAGCCCCACACAATCTCCTCAGAAAAATCGCAGCACTCCAAGGTTGAAAAAAATGAATTCAACTTCATTCCAGCATGTCCACAGGCGACATTTCGGCCATTACAGCCTTTCTCAAAGCTTGAGAAAGGCTGTAATGGCCGAAACGTTGCCTGTGGACATGCTGGAATAAAGTTGAATTAATTTTTTTCAACCTTGGAGTGCTGCGATTTTTCTGAGTACACTAACATGTTTAATGATTTCTCGCTGTTTTCTAGCCTGTCTCGAATCGTAATACGTTAGGCTCAGTCCTTCTGCGCCTAAGTCCCGCACTGCGCCTCACCCACTGGCAAGGCGCAGGGAACTTTACACCGCATGAACGAGCGCACTTCCTCGGGCACCGATATACATGAGGCGCAGCTTTCACGTTCGAGCGCTCGATGTGCCGATCTTCATACATGTCGCCCTATGTCTACAAAGAGTGTTATGTTCTCTCACTGGATTGTGGACTCTCTAAACAACAAACTATTTGATGAAGGCAATACTGTGGCATGAAGTCTAAAGATTTTCACATTTAAACACCTGAAAAAAGGGTTGAACTTAGCTGCACAAGAATTTCCAGTTCGCAGTGGCCAGAAAATTAATAAATTGTGCCAACGGCACTGTCAGTTCAAAGCATGGTCAGAAAGGTTCATCCTCAGAAAAGTAGTATGGATGTGACAGGACAAGGCATGAGGCAGGAGCATAGTCAGGACTAACCAGGAGTTAGAACAAGAAAAAAACAAGAGTATTGGGAATAGCAGTAGCATATGTGAACAAAGTCATAAAGGCAGCAGTTTAATCTAAAGGCAGCATTCAGAAGCAAGGAGCCACTAAGCCTGACATCATCATGACAAGGGCTGACAAGTGGAGAGCTATGGTCGAGACTTACAGAACCACAGTTGATAGGAAGATATAAATTGTAGAGGTATAGTAAAGGACAAATGGTACTTCTATTGAAGCCCTATTAAGATTGTGTACAAAACAGCTCTAATATGGCCATGTGCTTGAGCCCTAACACAAGTTGATCTACAGTCTATAGATTTATCAGTGGTAATTTTATGGTGGACAGGGAAACCATAAAAAGAGCCATCTATTAACTGTAATGGGTGCTTAATCTTTATTAAAGAAGTTTATCATAGAAGTTTGCTCTTTTTAAAAGTAAAGACAGAACACAGTCTGTGTTTTGTAATATAGCTTAGTCATTTTCAGACTGAATTACACTGCCAGACACAGGCTATGGACAAAAATGGCTCTGTTTTTAAAAGAAAAGCTGAGGCATTTTTAATGTGATAATACTAATTTTTTGGTAGAAATACTTCTTAATGATAACAGATCACATGGTGGAGTCCCCAGCAATCAGCTGTAATTTATAGGGAAACCTGACGGAAAGGGTACAGCACCACCACAGAGAAATGTAAACAGTTCCCATTGAAATCAATATATGGATCGTGTAATGCAGAAAAATATTTTGTACTCTATAGTAAGGAATGCTTCTTTTCACTGTGGTATAGGTTACTGGTATAGGAACCTCTTTCTATCCGATAAAAGGGTATTTTTAAAAAGTGACAACCACAGACAACCCCTTTAAAATGTATTTGATGGCTGTTGACAGCAATTTAACACCAGGGACTGTTTACATGGTAGAGTCTGTGTAACTCCTGCACGTAGCTGCCTTACTCCTGCTTTTAACTAAGATCTGACCGCACACCGTTATTGGCTGTCATCAGCTGTCTTTTTGTCTATTATTTTACAGTAGTCCATTGTTACAGATACAAGCATAGAGTACAAAGGAGATTGTATGCCGCAAATAAGTGTGTGGACATGGAAAAAAGCATGCTAGTCTTTTGGGAGAGAACAGAAATGGACCATTCATAGGGGAGGAAGACCAAGTAGAAAAAATTCTGAAGTTACCCTCTCCTAACCTTACCTAACCATGGGGACATCGCCCGTATTAACTATTCATAGGCAACTCTAATACTAAAACAAAAATAAAAAAGAACACCCAGGATGAAATAATTAAGTCCCGATGCGTTTCTGCTCTATAAATACAAAAGGGCTCATCAGAGGACAAATAGACAAGCAACTAATCAAACAGAGGTACAGGGACAATACACCTTGTCCCCTGATGAGCCTTTTTGTATATATGAAATTAAATGGAGAGCTCTGATTGGTTGCTATGGGCAACTAAAAAGTTTTAGACCTAGACCGTTTTCAGACATGTCCCCCTATGTTTTCTTTGTCAAATGTATTGATATCCTTTAATTTTTTTTGTATTTATCTTTAATATACAAATATCTAATTATAAAACCATATGTAATGGCTGAGAAGCATAGATAACAAGAGCAGAAGTAGAGTATGGAATAATAAATAAATGTGCTAGAATGCAGAAGAGGAGTATAGAAGCTATAAGATATAGAAATAGATAATTACAACTGATACCCATCACACCTGGTACCTAACAGGTATCATAGACCTCTCTGCCACATAAGAATAAAACATTATGGAAGTAATATTACAGATTGCATTGGAGAAGAGGTGCTTCAAGATATATTTTTTCCTCGGCAGGTAATGAGCTTCATTGTTTCCTGTTTTTTTTTTGTAAAGTAGATGCCAACCTTTTAGTACGTGTTCATGAACTAGTAATCTATCACAAAGGATGACAGTCAAGGAAAAATAATACATTTGATCCAGACTGAGCACTGTGTCAATTTCATTTCTTAGAATAAATGCTAATTTGTATCTCTGAACCTTTTTAACTATCAATAATGTGATATCATGCCTGTATACGCGTTTTGTGTCTTTCAACAATGTTCATTTGTTCAGCCGGCACAGTGAGTACAAACAGCAGAAAATTAGCCTTTTCTGCAGCCTTGTCACCTTGACAAATGACCATAGTACAATATCTGAAGCTTTGTCTAGGCACTGCACAGCTATGTAAAATCCTTGACAAAAACTGTATACATTAAACTCAAGGTTCTTTTTCTTTGGCTTTTTATTCAACAAGTCCTGTATTTTACAATCTTTCTATATCCAATATTGCTTTTCCTTTAAAGGGAATGTGTCATCAAAAAATAACTTATTGTTTAACTAATGTTTTTATGTTAAACACATTTTTTAAGAATTTTTGTTTTTTTGTTTTTTTAATTTTCCATATCACTTTCAGTATTTTTTAAGAATTCTTAGGTCCTGCAGTTTTCACGTTATTCACTAGGCCTAATAATAGTCTAACACTTCCTGTTCTGTAGAGAGAGCTTTTCAGTGTCTCCTCGTTATCAGTACAAGCAGGATTACACTGAAAGGTGACACCAATGTGTATATCCTTTATCCAGTTCAAAAAGTTATGGAAACTACAAGGAATTTGTGTCAATTAAATTATTTTACTAAGCTTACGTAATGTAATGAATAGCATGGATTATAAAGCCATTACCCTTTCCTGAGTACTAGATCAGATAAGGCTGTTGATTAATTATTTGTGAATGGTTGATTCACTTTGTGGCTGGTGCTGAGCCACTAGTAACTGAGACATTGGGCCACATGTATGAAAACTGTTTAGGTCATGTGGCCCATTGTGTCTTGTGACATTGTTGCCTTCAGTTCTGTTTTGATTAGTTATTTGCTCCTAGTTGTCAGAGCCGTGTTTGTCTTAGTTCTCTGTTGCTTCTGTTTTGCCCTGTGTAAGCCTTAGGGCATGTCCCCACGGCACGGGTTTTCGGCCGGTTTTTCAGCCGGTTTGCGGTTTTTCAGACCACCTGAAAAACCAGCCGAAAATGAGCACAATTGTGCTCTATGGAAAACCCGTGCAGCAGTCTGCCTGACTGTCCGGTTTCCGGACAGAATATGAACAACTTGATGGAAGGGGGAGGGCTGTTCTCCGCTCATGCCGGCTGCAAAACCGGAAAAATACCGGCCGGCAAACCGGCATTTGTCCACTGCCGTGGGAACATGCCCTTACAGTATGTTATATTCCTGAGTTTTTTATGGTGGTTTTTTGTGCTGTTTAGGTATGGCCAGCATAAGGACATTGGTAGAGATATTCTCAGGGGTAGGATAGGACAGAGTGTCTGGTGTAAAGGTCAACATTAGGGACCGGTTTAGGACTGAGTTAGGGTCAGGTGTTTGTTGGTGTCTTGCTTCTGAATTCAAGTCATTTATCCTTCCATCTCCATTTAAGCCCGTCATCCTCTGCCTTGCTGTATAACATCCATTGGTAAGTCCCTTCATTTATTTTTTTGAAGCTCGCATTCTGGAAGCTCAGCAATAATATGTACTCTGGATCATATTAAATTATTTATTTTATACACATAAAAACATTATAACATACAGAACTGAATATATATTATTATATTATTATTTATATTGGTCTTTGTCTATATTGGGACTCACAGTCTGAATTCCAGATAAACCAATCAGTATTTTTTTTTAAACCTGAATACCTGAAGGAAACCCACAGGAGAACATACAAGCTGCTTATACATATTGTCCTCGGCTGCAAGTCAACGTTGCCTAAGCCACCAAGCTGCCCAGGCCATGAATTTTGTTTTTAGGCAGATCATGTATGTCACTAAAAATATCCTGTTCTTTAAAAGAAAAATCGATTATTATTTGTTTTCCATATTAAAAAAGAAAGGAAAATTAATTTTTCTGTAGATAGATACAATAATGTATCATTGAACAATAATTAATAATGCTGTTTTAATATATCTGTGATATCTAGTATATTTGTTACAATATGCCCTGAAAGGAGGTTGTCCACTCTATATTGTTTTTATTTATTAAGTATCTTATAGGAAATAATGTGATTTTCTAATATACATGTATTAACATTTCTGTTCATGTACCTCTTTTACTTCAATGCAGTAGGCCCCCTATCTAGAAAGAAAAAAGAAATTATATGACATACATTCCTGTCAATAGCAGAACTTGAACTCTGTGCCGCAACACATTAGGGGCGACACGTATGAATGGGGCCGCGCCAGAAGTCTGCTGTTTTTTCAGCCCGAAAACTAGCCCTCTTCGCTATATTTTTAATGAAGTGCACTCCAATATCAGGCTCATTATAAAGCGCTCGCACCACTTTGTAAGACGCCTAAGATTGGGGGGGCGTGATGGAGGTGTGTCACACTACAACCGTACAAAGCTACACATGTATGCCTTTTTATTGGCAAATCCAGGCGCATTACTGCTGGAACAGGTAGGCCACTTTAAAAGTGGTTTACCTGAGCCAGAATTGTCGCTTTGTAGCTAGAAAGCACTACATCTATGACCCACAGCAGAATAGGTTCATAGATTCAGGCGCATTCTACGCTACACAAAAATCATACATGTCGCCCTTAGTTTCCAATTACAGAGTGACAAGATCAGTTTCTAATGGTTGGATCCCCTATCTCTATATTCAAATGTGTGAAATACGATCACATTTGGAGCACTTTTACAGACCAGGTCAATCCTGAAGAAAGTCTTGTGAAAAACAAGAGGAAAATTAAATGTTACCTGTAAATTTGCATCTTCGTAAGTCTAAAAGAATATTAGATTCCAACTAATCTGCCAGGAAGCAATTTTTCTGAGTCCTTTGGTCCAAAGCCATATTTAAATCACCTCCGAGCAGAATATGTGGCACTGATTCAGTTATAAAATTCTAGAAAATTAACTAACACCTCCAAGTTAAATGAAGGGGGAATATAAATACCTGCCACAATTCTGCTCCCTCCTTCAACCAAATTACAAAACTGCCTTCACTATTACATGATATATAGGGATTAAACCTCTTATGGAAAATAAACACAAGTGAGTCACATTATTATGAATACTTCCTACTTTCAAAGTCATTATTGCGTAGCTCATGAAGGAAGTCAAGTGTCTTGAGCTGGCTTGGTGGGTATGTAAGATGTATAATTATTGTTTTTTGGCCCAAGGGAAGCAATATTTTTGAAATATTTCATTGAATGAAAGGATGTTGGCGCATAAAGTCAAAAATAGCAGAGAACAAACACTCTGTTGCCACTGCTGGAAGAAAACAAGCTGAAAGTAGCAGTGTTAGGCTATGTCTACACAGCATACAAAAATGATCATATTTTCAGCGGCTTTAGGATTCAAAAACCGCTGAAAATCCAATCACTTTGCATGCCCATAGACTTTAAGAGAAAAAACGACCTGTAGTCTACACAGATCGTTTTATCTCTGCACATTTTCTGGCGCCGGCGTGTTAAGGAATTTGTTGCCAAATACACTGGTCTTTTGAGTTTTGTTGTCGGGTTCCCATACAATCAATTGTATGGGCTGACAGCAAAAAAATGAGAACCGACCGCGGTTTTTGCAAATATAGTGACAAAAAAACGCGGTCATGCATCAGAAAAAAAAAGTCGACTTTGTGACGGTTTTTGTCCAATGCTGTGTGGATCTAGCCCTATGGATTATGTAATGTTTGGGGTATGTAATGTTTTTGTGGCATTCTCTGAACCCACTTATCCATGTGAAAGGCACTTTTAACCAATGTGGATATAAATCCACCCTTGCAGATCACGTACATATTGATTGAGGCAGGTGGGGTCCTCCAGCAAGATGTGACAGGTCACACAGCTAGAAATATCCAACATTGGTTGGAAGAGCATGAACAAGACTTTCAAGTAATACTCTTGCCCATAGCTCCCCAAAATTTAACCCAATTACACATCTGTGGGACCACCTTGATTTTCATGTTTGCTCTATGGTCCTCCCCCACACATCCTCTAGTACCTGTGGGATGCACTGCCGTCAGCATGGCTCCAGATACCTGGACCTACCAGGACCTTATTGAGTCACTGCCAGCCCATCTAGTTAATGTCTATACTGTACACAGTGGTTACTTTGAATATTAGTTGGTGGTCATAATAATGTGTAGATAGCCATCTAAAATAAGATGAAAAGTATGACTAAACACAATCTTCCACCATATAAACCATTAAACATATACAGTCTTTGATATAAAATGAGTCTCTGCAAGACCAATAATTGGGGGCAAATATAGGTCTTTACATGCCTTAATCCACTTTTAAAAGCTCCCTCCCAGGCTCCACAAGCAATCCTTGTAACTAGAACACATGTATTGGTGTAAACAGTTATAAATATAGCCTCCTAATATAACATAAAGTTAAATCTTGTCACTTTGTCTAGCAGCACTGGGCAGCGCTGATCCAACCCATATCTCTTGCCTTTTCTTTTCATTTAAATTTGCAATCAGCGCTGCCATGTGCGGCTACAGACAATGACAAGTTTTCCACCCATGTAATTTTCTTCTGGCCCCTCTTTGTCCCTATTACCCCAGCCCCTGTGGCTCATACAATTTCACATGGACAGCGAACTGTACATACATACATTAGACCCCCCCAAAGAAAATACTTTTTTGGCAGCATAATCATTGATGGCATATTGTTAGGATATGCCATTATTGTCTAATAGGTGCGGGTCGGGGACCCACACCTATCTCCAAAAGAACCCTGGCATCTCTCTGTATCACCATCATCTAGTGGGGGTTATTATAGAAGTTATTCACTGACAGGTAGCAGGTACCATATATACTCGAGTATAAGCGGAGTTTTTCAGCACAAAAAATGTGCTGAAAAATCTCCCCTCGGCTTATATTCGAGTCACTGTCGGTGCTCAGGCGCTGCGATGGCCCGGGCGCCGGCAGGGACACTTCAGTTATATGCGACTCCTCAGGGAGCACATATAACTGAAGGCCGAGTGAGTGCACAGTGTCGGGGCACTGCGGTGGCCCGGGCACTGTCGGCGATCACTTCACCTATATGCGACTCCTCCGGAGCACATATAGGTGAAGATACCACTGTGGAGCAGAGAGCGAGCGCTACGTGCTTCGCAGTGGATCGGGCGGCGCCCAGACTCGTGGCTGTCTGGAGTTTCCCGGGACAGGCAGGTGCGTCATCACGCTGCGTGCGCGGCCTGATGACATCACCCGCCTGTGCCGAGAAGACGGAGGAGCGTGCCTGGGAGACGGAGCAGCGGGGATCGAGGTAAGTGGTTGTTTTTTTATTTTTTAAACTGCCTATAGCCTGACCTATACCTGCCCTATACCTGCCTACAGCCTGCCCTATACCTTCCTACAGCCTGCCCTATACCTGCCTACAGCCTGTCCTATACCTGCCTATACCCTGTCCTATACCTGCTTACAGCCTGCCCTATCCCTGCCTATGGGGCCATATACCTGCCTATTACCTGGTTATGGGGCCATATACCTCCTATAATCTGTTATGGGGACTATAACTGCCTATTACATGCCCATGGGGCCTATACTGCTATGGGACTTACGTGCCTT
>JAODAL010075921.1:0-13807 GCA_025379985.1 Phyllomedusa bahiana | reverse complement strand
CAAACAACCGTGCTGACTCAAGATTCCCCGGGTTTTGAATTTAAGTGCAAGGTGGTTTTAAATAAACATTTCAAAAAGGTGTAATGGGGTAAAAATGAACACCTATCTGAAATGTATATGTAATAAAATTTGGGATTTTTGCAGCTAACAAAAAAACCCCCTCGGGTTTACAAGAAAAAAGGGTTTATCCAAAAATAATTTCAGGCGGCCCAATATAAACGAAATATTTCAATAGAAAACCCGTTAATAATAAAGAAAATTCCACTACAATGCCCACACTAAGTCTTGGGGGAACTTTACCCCAGTGTTTTTTATAGATAAAAGCTTGTCGGGTTTTTCGCCCCGCGGGGCCCCCCCCGCTCCCAACCGGCCTTTAATTTACAGGGGTTAGATCCCTGCTTTAAAATTCTCTAGCTAACTACTTTAAAATGTTAAAAATCTCTAATTTTAACTAAATTGGAAGGATAAACAGTTTAATAGAAGAGGTTTCGTTTTTTGGGAGAAAATAACTAATTTCCCCGGGGGAAAGGTTTTTGGCCACAGGCAAGCCGGGTCCAATCCCAATGAGACCTGAGAGACACTGGGGCTGAAAGGAAAAACGCTGTTCAAATGTAAAACGGGGTCATGTGATTTTTCCGGGCCAAATTTCGCAACCATACACTCCCAGCCCAAGACGTCCCCACACCCCTCTCCCCCGGCTCAAATTCTGTAATCCCCTTTGCGGGCCCCCCAAAATTACAGGAAGCGCCAAAAAAGGCGCGATTTTAAATTTAGATGAGCACAATTTTGACCTTAATTATGGGCATACGGGAAAATTTTTCGATCACCAAAAAAACCCTTTCCGTTTTAAAACTTTGTCGAAAAAAAACGCTAAAACACTTTTGGGATAACAAAAATATTTTTGCAAGTAAAAACACAGTTTTAAAAATACTACCCCATGTACAGTGAAGCCAAATTCATTGTTAAAGAACCCCAAAAATTACTTACTTTTTTGGTTGCTAAAAAATAAATTGTCAGATGTACCCCTATGAACAGAAAAAAAGCTTTGCTTATGTGATTTTTTTTAGTGCTGCTTTTAATAATTATGATATTTTTGTATCATGTTATATCGGAGCTGTTGATGAAAATGTAATGATATCTGCATAAGTAAATAAAAAATAGTGGTAGGTTTATAATTTTTGGGGTTTATGTGTAAAAAAATTTTGATTTACACAATACAAGTCTGGTACTATTAGCATCTCTTCAGTAGAACAGTTAAATATCTCATTAAAAGGGCAGGTGATTGCATATTAGGAAACACACACAGTTTTTGATGCATTTTTGTAACCTAACACAGGAGTCCTGTGCAACATGAAGGACAAATATTAATACTTTCCTTCAAAAAACTGCATGAAAAATTGCTGTTTATAGGATTCTAGCTTTGGTGATAAAGGCTTGTGGGTATCCTTGCACCCACATATTGACCCACTAGAGTGAAAGGTCAATGATGACCATTACCATCGGTTGTCACTTTAATGGTGCTGTGTTATACTTTGCTGCACACAAATGGGCCCAATAATACTGGAGAGTAGTTTCTGATGAAAGCAATGAGATGAAAAACCCAGAGTGAAGAACGTACTTTTAAAAATAATTTTAATTTTAAATTAACTATAAAATGGGAAATATCTAAAGGAAGGCTAAACCCCTTTTATGAGATACCTGAAATAAAACCCTGATTGCTTCAAGTACAATAAATGCAACCAATTAAAAATGCACAAACTAAATAAATGAAATTAATAAATGTGTCAGGCAAACGTTGCTTTTTATTCACTTTATTTTTCATCTGTAGTAAACTGTGAAGAAATATACTAAACAACTAAAGGGGGAAGCCACTCAAAAAATGAGAGGATCCCTTTAATCCCCCACAAAAAAAATAAAAAACAATTAAGACAAATTTCCCGCATGTTCCTTTTTAAAGGCCATGTTATGATTTTAAATTTTTCACAACAAACCCATTTAATTTTTTGGCCCCCCTAGCAAGCAATTCCCACAAGTATTAATCTGAGGGATATTTGGATTCCATTATGATTAGAGAAATGTTTTTTCCCTTTCAGTAAAAATTTTTATGTTTTTAAATTCTCCCATCGCATTACACATGCTATGCACATTATAGTAACCTCGTAAATATAAAATAATTGACATATTATTAACATTTTTAATTTACTGGGGATGAAAAAGTATAAAAAGGGGGTACATATCCCAATCTGTTTTTTCACTTGAAATAATGAAAAAATCGTTGTAATTGTCCCCTAGGTGGCAATGTTTCATAAACTAGTTATACTATGTGTTTTTATTAATATGATTGCCAATCTGTTGTTATAAGGTGTGATAAAATAAACCGAAAACAAGTGCCATTACTTCAAATTTTTACACAAAATGAATTAAAAAAAATAGTTTTTAAGATTTAGCAGTTTTTAAACAATTTACCCAAATTTTTTTTTTTTAAATTGCTTTGTAAAGTGTTAGATGTTGGAGTGATGGAAATTGGATAATGCCGGCTTTTAACTGTTTTTTTCTTTCAAATTTTTTTTTAAAATAGTAAAAATATTTCTATTTTTCATTTATGTTTTCAGCTAAAAAGCTACAGAGAAACCTTCTTAGAAGACCACCATTTTAAGAAAAATACATTTTTGCTTGCCACAAAAAAGCAATGGTGGCTTATCCTGGTTGACAAACCCTTTAAAAAAATCCAAAATTTTTAAATTTTAAAAATTGCTTTTGTTTTCTGTAAAGGGGCATGGGAGGGGGTTTACCTAGTTTACAGGCTGGGCCCCTTAAACCCTTTTTTAATGTGGGGTTTGTATCTGGTGGAGATATGCTAGGAGCACAGAATGATTTGAAGAATAGCCAGGATGGCCAGTTGTGGAATTGGTCTTTCTTGGATCAAGAACTAATCAAGACTCCCCCTTCACTTCTGATCCTTAGTGATCTGAATACTTTACTAGATTTGCTGCCATCCTTCTATGTAAAATAAAAACAAAAACAATTCAGCACTGATTCATTGAAGGAGAATGGGGCTGACCTAACTGTTGACCTGAGAAATACATCCAGCCTTATTTATATGCATTCATGACACTTATGATGGGAGCTCCCATCATGTGTGTGAAAATAAAGCTGCTAAAATCAGGTGAGCAGGTTTTACCTAGAAAGATATAAGCAGATTTTAAGTATAAAGTATGTTAAAGTATATATTCATTTATTATTGACCAAAAGTAACACCATTTTGTATGTTCTTCAATTTTATAACTGTATCATTGTCTTTGAATCATATTTAAGGCTGAGTATTTTTTTATTACAAGTAACTTTGAATCTTTCGACCTTTCTGAGAAGTTGACGACATTAAGGGTGCCCCGCTGCCTGCATGGTGGGTTGCAAGCACACCCGTGTCTCTTCTTCTGCCGCTCTGGGAAGGAGTGGTGCCGCAACCTGCACATCGTGATGGGGGTGCACACGCAGTACCCGATACCTGCTCCCATACTGACCTCTCCTAACTCCCGGATGTTCTCCTGCAGTCCGACACACGTTCCCGCTCCCTATGTACAATTTAAGGGGCCAGTGCGCCAGTGATTTGTTATCGCTGGGCGCTGACCCTATTTAGTTCTGCTTTTAGAGAAAGCGTTTCTTTGCCTGTTTGTCTCTACCATGTATCTGACCTCCTGCCTCCGTCCCTTGACCACGCTTTGCCTGCCACCAGTCTTGACCTTCCTACCTGTTCTCAACTATGAGCCTGCCTTACGATTCTGTACCTTGCTACACCTCGGCTGCCACCCCAAGCAAGTAGTGTCAGGGGTAGCAACCTGGGGGTTTCTTGCTGCCAGAAATCCAACCCGCCTTGCAGTGGTTTCTGGTAAAAACCAGGGACCCGTTAGACTCCACTATCTGATGCAGATTACACCACCGCTTGCAGTTGCCCAATGGATCTACTACCAATTGTCCTAATAGATATGGCTATGAATCCCACTGTGGTTCCCTTGCCAAATCTTCGAGACATCATGACGGTGGTAGTCCAGCAGTTACAACAAATCACCCAGCAGTCACAACAGCTTAACCAGCTAACCACTATGATGCACCAACTCCTTGCTGTCCAGCAACCACAATCACCACCAGGTGCAACTCCTCTACCTATGGTTATTGTAGCATCTGCATCTCTCCTATGCCAACCAATTATAAAGTATGGCACCTCATCAATTGTCATGTTCCAAGCCTCTTCCTTTGTGGATTCTGGATCAGCTGGTAATTTCTCTGACTTCTAAGTATTGTCTTCTAGTGGACCGCCTTGACAAACCTCTGGCCATCTCCTCCATTAACGGTGAATGCCTGAGTGACTCCATTTTGTTCCATACTGAACCTCTGAGTCTTAAAGTGGGAGCATTGCATAAGGAGAAGATTGTATTCTATGTATTACCCCGTTCCTCTTCTGCAGTTGGAAAATGGGCGAAGTCACACATTGGGGACAAGACTGCCAGTTCCTCTGTCTTGTGGCACCCCATCCAGTGTGTTCCACTTCTCTACTGATGTCGTCCAAAACATTGTTGGGTCTGCCTGCGCCATATCAGGAATTTGTATATGTATTCTCAGTAAAGCAGGCGGAGACTCTTCCTCCTTATTGACCTTATAAATGCCTTATAGACCTTCTGCTGGATACAAGCCCTCACGGGGTGAGGTCTATTCCTTGTCTGTGCTGGAGATTTACGCCATGTTGGCCTATATTAAGGAAAACCTACAAAAAGGTTTTATCCAGCCAGTTCCAGGTTTTTCTTCATGGAGAAAAAGGACAGTTCACTCGGTCCCTGCATAGACTATTGGGATCTCAACAAGATAAACGTGAATAACTGGTATCCGCTACCACTAATCTCAGAGCTCTTTGACAGGCTCTGGGGAGCCAATGTCTTCACAAAGTTAGACTTGCGGGTAACCTAGAACATCATCCGAATTTGTGAGGAGTTTGAAAATCTTGCCAACCCATATCTCATTATTACTGGTAGCCAAATCTTGTTAAAGATATTAAGGACTTTGTTGAATCTTGTGCCACATGTGTCTGCAATAAGTCACACATCACCATGAACTTTATCACTGATCTACCACCCTACTTAAACAAGACAACCATTTGGATGGTTACAGATTGATTCTCAAAAATGTCCCCCTTTGTGTCGCTTCCTGGTCTTCTTTCTGATACAAAATTGGCCAGCCACTTCTTTCAACACATATTTCGTCTGCATGGACTTCCTCAGCACATCGTCTAGCATCGAGAGGTCCAATTTGTATCAAAATTCTTGCTTGCTTTCTGCTCTCATCTGTAGGTGAAATTGGACTTTTGTCAACATACCATCCTCAAAAGAATGGCCAGATTGAAAGGGTGAACTAGATTCAGGGTAACTACAGAACTTGCACCACTTTGTCTCTGCATGACAAAATTAATGAGCCAGTCTTATACCTTGGGCAGCATTATCGTATAAACACCTGAATTCTGACTCAGTCTGTGCCTTACCCTTCTATATAGTTTATGGCCAGCATCCTCGTCCTCTTCTCCCTCTACAATTCTCTTCTGACGTTTCTGCTGTGGATGCTCAAGTCCGGGATTTTCTGACTGCCTACAGCTAGCCGTATCACACATAAAAAGACAAACTGATAAGAAAAAAAAACCTCCTTCATTCTTTTCACCTGGAGATATGGTGTGGTTATCTGCAAAGTATGTTTGGCTGAAGATCTCCAGCTATAAGCTGGGTCCATGTTTCCTGTATCCTTTTGAGATGCTGCTGCAGTGGCTTACAAACTCCATCTTCTGATGAGAGACCCAAACTCTCTTCACATCTCTCTTCTCAAATCACTAGTCTTCAACTGCTTTTCAAATTTGGGGGAATGTTACGGGTGCCCCTGCTGCCCACAAGGTAGGTCAGGGTGCACCCTTGTCTCTTTTTCTACTGCTCCGAGCATGAGTGGTGCCATGACCCACACATCAGGTTGAGGGTGCACTCGCAATGTCCAGTTCCTGCTCCCATAATCACCTTTCTTCAATCCCTGCTGTTCTCCTGTCATCTAGTGCATGCGTTCCCATTTCCTAAGGTGTGTGTGTACCCCGGCTTAGTAAAATTTAAAGAACCAGTGCACCAGTGATATGTTATCACTAGGCGCTGACCCCATTTGATCCTTCTTCTTCCCCTATGTCCTTGTCAGATTTATTGTGACCATGCCTTTAGAGAAAGCGTTCATTTGACTGTCTGTCACTACTGTGTACCTGATGTCCTGCCTTCATCACTTGACCACACTTTGCCTGCCACCTGCCTTGACCTTTTTGCCTGTCCCCAACTATGAGCCTGCCTTACATTTCTGTATCTTGCTACACCTCAGCCGACACTGCAAGCAAGTCAGGACAGGGGCAGCCACCTGGGGGGTCTCTTGTCACAGCAAGTCCAACCCACATTGTGGTAGGGTCTGGTGAGTACCAAGGGCCCCTTAGATTCCTTTTCCTGACATGGCTTACAACACCCCTTGCAGTGATCCAGTAGATCCACTACCAACGGTTCTAAAAGATAAGAGTTTTCTCTATTACAATACATGATTAAGTTTCATGAGAACTATGCACTGTTATGGAATTAAGCACATCTACACCAATTATTTTCTCTTTATTAACAGTAGTTGTGTAGTTTGACCTTCATAATAATTGGTTACCTGGATTTACTAACAAGATTGTGGGTCTGTTTCTGTGACCAAGAAAGAATGGGGAGTGGTCTGGGGATGTGGCTAGCTTGCCAGGTATCTCCACTGGGCTCCCTTTGCTCTCTGGGAAATAATAGACAGCTATTTCCTAGACAGAATGAGGGAAGTGGCAGTTAACCATCCTTTGTCCATTGAATCTGGGCAGGAACTCTCTCAGTTCTTCTGCATATTTCAGGATTTTGAAGTATTTTGGGAAAATTGCAGTAATGCTCAAGATAGGGCACTTTTACCCTTGATGACCCATTTAGTCCATTGGCCCAACCACAGCTCTAAGGAAGCTATGGTGGAAACTGTAAAACAGCACTGGCTTGCCCCACAGTTTTAACCAAAGTGCCACCTTCTTTTTTGCAGCATTTATAATTTGTTGCTTCCATGATAGAAGTGTTAAGGTACCTCAGAAGTATAACCCAAAGCCACTGTGCCCATTTCAGGGACTGCAGATACATTTCATACAACTATCCAAGGCAGGAACCTATGATTATGTCTTTGTCTTTCAGGATGTCCGGAAGTATGGCAAAATGCCAAAACAGCTGCAAAGACAACAGCAAATAAGCTGCTCTCAGAGGTGGTATGCTAAAAATGAGTACCTAAGATAATAAATCACAATAGAGGAACACGTTCACAGAGGAGGTTTTGGACATGTTAGAAGATTTGAGAATATAGCATGAGCTGAATTCTCTGATCGCTCACAGAGCAGAAGCAAAGTAGAGAAAGAAAGACTCATTGAGACTCTTAAGCTGAACATTCAGAAGATGAGAGTTGAGACAGGGAAGTCCTGGGTAAATTGTTTACCGGTAGCTCTTTACTCAGAAAGGAACATTGTCAACAGAAAGACAAATTTTATCCTTGATGAAGTGCTGGCTTATCTGCTAAGACAGGATGTTACTTTCACCAACAGTTAGAGCCATCAGGGGTCTTTGACAGAGTATATCAGTATTATGCAAAAGAAACTAACTTAAATGCACCACAGAAAGCATCCTTCCATTTCAGGTTAAGACAGTATCCAGAGAAGTTACAGGCTAAAACCGAAAGAGTGACTGATGGTAAAGAAATACTTAAGAAGAGAACTGAATGTCTGATTTGAAGGCCCATACCAAATACAACTGACTATCCCAATATTTGTCAAGGTGGAAGGGAAAGAACCACCAAATACAGAAGTGTCATTAGAAGAGGACCTTCAAAACTGAAAATAAGTCATCAATGTGATACATTGACTATTCAGATCTATAGAAATATCTGGTTGTTAGATCTGTAGAGACATTGGATGGTCACCTCAGGGAAGGTTGAAATAATAGGCATGATGAGGTTACATTTAAATTTTTCAGCCTCTCTGATCAATGGTTATGTACACGCTCTCCAGTGCGGATGGCCAAGTTTAGGCCATAGCTAGCGTTCACCCTCATAGGGTCAGAAACAATGAAGGAGATTATGTGTTCTGTATTATGTGTTGAACGAGTCCCTTAGGAACTGGACAAATGTATCTGCACCACTCCTATTGAGTGGTTTGATAAGGAACCCCTGATGGTAGATTTAATTTCATCTGAGTGGTAGAAAACAATATACCACATGGAAATATGAGGTATGTATCAGATAGGAGGACTTGCATGTTGCTATTATATTGATTCATGGATAGTACTGTGGATAAAGGCAGATTTAGAAATACCCAGGCAAATAAAAGAAAATACAGTAGGCCAATAAGATGATTAGAGATGGGCGAATTTCCCGAAATTCGGTTCGTTCACTTCGCCGAATTTCTCGGCAAAAAATAACTTCGTTCCGAACTACTTCGGGACGAATCACATTAAAAAACAGCTATTTCCAGGCTGCACAGAGCCTGCATGGTGCTGTAGAACGTTGTGCCATGCTTAAATATGCAGAGGGAGCTTGGTTTGGTCTTCATACAATGTTGTGTTTCAGTATGACACGCAGATGACTGCCGCCGCTCTTAGAATCGCTTCATTCTAAAATTCCCTGGGCACTTAAGAGGGCAAAACTGACAAAAAAAACTGAAGTAGCCTGATAAAGTCATGGCAGCGACAGCTGGAAAAAAAAAAGCTGAGGGCTCAGGGGCAACATCAGTGACAGAGTGTGGGAGGTGACGGCAGCAGTCATGAGATCAGACAGTGGCACACAATGTTATTCTGGAGGTGGCAAAAACAGGAGTAAGGCACAGAGTTGCACACTGACACAGTGTGTAGTTTACGGCAGCAGCCACAGCAGCAGCATGAGGTCAGACAGTGGCACAATGACATTCTGGAGGTGGCAAAAACAGGAGTAGGCCACAGAGTGGGACAACCAATGACACAGATTGTAGGTCCGGCATCGCCACAGCAGCAGCATGAGGTTCAGGGTACAGTGGCACAATGACAGAGTGTGTAGGTCACGGCATCACCACGAGCAGCAGCAGAGAGGTCAGACAGTGGCACAAGACCAGTGTGTAGGTCACAGGCAGCAGCCCACAGAAAGCAGCAGCATGAGGTCAGAACAGTGGCACAATGACAGAGTGTGCTAGGACAGGCATCAGCCAGAGGCACAGCAGCAAGAGGTCAGACAGTGGCACATGACATAGTGTGTAGGTCACCGGCATCAGGCCACAGCAGCCAGCATGAGGTCAGACAGTGGATAGCAAATTGACAAGGTGTAGTCACGGCAGCAGCCACACAGGGAGCATGAGGTCAGACAGTGGCACAATGACACAGTGTGAAAGTCACGGCAGCAGCCACAGCAGCAGCATGTAGGTCAACAGTGGCACAATGACACAGTAGTGTAGTCTACGGCAGCAGCCACAGCAGCAGCATGAGGTCAGACAGTGGCACAATGACAAGTGTGTAGGTCACGTGCATCAGCCACAGCAGCAGTATGAGGTCAGTGCAGTGGCACAATGACACAGTGTGTAGGTCACGGCAGCAGCATGAGGTCAGACAGTGGCACAATGACACAGAGTGTAGGTCACGGCAGCAGCCACAGCAGCAGCATGAGATCAGACAGTGGCATAATGACAGAGTGTGTAGGTCACGGCATCAGCCACAGCAGCAGCATGAGGTCAGAACAGTGGCACAAGACAGTGGGTAGGTCATGGCAGCACCACAGCACAGCATGAGGTCAACAGTGGAAAAGACATCAGTGTGTAGAACACGGCAGCAGCCACAGCAGTCAGCATGAGGTCAGACAGTGGCACAATGACATACTGGAGGTGGCAAAAACAGGAGTAGCCACAGAGTAGGCACAATGACAGTTTGTAGGTCATGGCAGCAGCCACAGCAGCAGCAGCATGAGGTCAGACGTGGGCACAATGACCAGAGTGTGTAAGGTCACGGCACAGCCACAGCAGCCAGCATGAGGTCAGACAGTGGATCAATGACACAGTGAGTAGGTCACGGCAGCATGCACAAGCAGCATCCGCATGAGGTCAGACATGCACATGACACAGTGTGTAATCACGCAGCAGCCTCAGCAGCAAGCATAGGTCCAGCCAGTGGCACAATGCCAGAGTGAGTAAGTCACGGCATCCAGCCACAGCAGCAGCAAGAGGTCAGACAGTGGCACAATGACACCATGTGTATGGTCACAGGCAGCAGCCACAGCAGCACGAAGAGGTCAGCCAGTGGCACCAATTTACCAGAGTTGTGTAGGTCACGGCATCAGCCACAGCAGCAGCATGAGGTCAGACAGTGGATCAATGACACAGTGGTGTAGGTCACGGGCAGCAGCCACAGCAGCCGCATGATGTCAACAGTGGCACAATGACACAAAGTGTAAGTCACGTGCAGCAGCCACAGCAGCAGCATGAGGTTCAGACAGTGGCACAAGACAGTGGGTAGGTCACACCGGCAGCAGCCACAGCAGCAGCATAGGTCAGACAGTGGCACAATGACACAGTGTGGAGGTCACGGCAACAGCCACAGCAGCAGCAAGAGGTCAGACAGTGAGCACAATGACATTCTGGAGGGGCAGAAACAGAGTAGGCCACAGAGTGGGACAATGACACAGTGTGGAAGGTCACGGCAGCAGCATCACAGCTCATCATGAGGTCAATAGTGGCACAATGACATTCTGGAGTTGCAAAAACAGGAGTAGGTCACAGAGTGGGACAATGACACAGTGTGGGAGGTCACGCAGCAAGCCACAGCAGCAGCAAGAGGTCAAACAGCGGCACAATGACATTCTGGAGGTGCAAAAACAGGAAAGCTACAGAGTGTGGACTATGACACAGTGTGTAGTCAACGGCAGCAGCCACAGCAGCAGCATGATGTCAGAAGTGCACAATGACAACAATGTGGGCTGGTTATGTGGGAGGAAGGTCACGGCAGCAGCCACAGCAGCAGCATGAGGTCCAGAACAGTGAGTCACAGATGACAGAGTTTGGTAGGTCACGGCATCAGCCACAGCATCAGCAGCAGCATGAGGTCAGACAGTGGCACAATGACACAGTGTGTAGGTCACGGCAGCAGCCACACAAAACAGCAGAGGTCAGACAGTGGCACAGATGACATTCTGGAGGCGGCAAAAACAGGAGTATCCAACAGAGTGGGACAATGACACATTGTGGAGGTCAGGGCAGCAGCCAACAGCAGCAGCATGAGGCAGAACAGTGGCACAATGACATTCCTGGAGTGGGCAAAAAACAGGAATAAGAGCCACAGAGAGGCACAATGGACACAGTGTGTAGGTCACGCATCCATCCACAGCAGCAGCATGAGGACAGACATGGCACAATGACAGTGGGTAGGTCATGGCAGCAGCACCAGCACAGCAATGCGGGTTCAGACAGTGGCACAATGGACACAGTGTGTAGGTCACAGGGCAGTCACCACAGCAGCACATGAGGTCAACATTGGCAACAATGACATTCTGGAGGTGGGCAAAAACAGTCATGTAGTAGGCCACAGAGTGCACAATGACACAGTTTGTAGGTCACGAGCATCAGCCACATCAGCAGCAGTAGAGGTCCAACAGTGAGAATCAATGACACAGTGTTAGGTCACGGCAGCCAGACACAGCAAGCAGCAATGAGGTCAGGACAGTGGCACCATGACACAATGTGTAAGTCACGGCAGCAGCCACAGCAGCACCGCATGAGGTCAGACAGTGGCACACATGACAGAGTGTGGTTATGTCACGGCAAAATCAGCCACAGCAGCACCACTTGATGTACATACATGGCATAAACAATGACACAGTTGTTTAGGACACGGCCAGCAGCCACAGCAGCAGCATGAGGGTCAAACGTGGAGCACAATGACAGAGTGTGTAGGTCACGGCATCAGTCACAGCACAACATGATGATCCAGACAGTGGCACAGATGACCAGTGGGTAGGTCACGCAGCAGCCACAGCAGCGAGCATGAGGACATACAAGTGGCACATGACACAGTGTGTCAGGCACGCAGCAGCCACAGTCAGCATCAATGAGGTCAGACAGTGGCACAAAGGAATTCAGGAGGTGGCAAACACAGGAGTAGGCCACAAGAGTGGGACAGATGACACAGAGTGGAGGTCACGGCAGCAGCCACAGCAGAAGCAATGAGGTCAGACAGTGGCACAATGACATTCTGGAGTGGCAAAAACAGGAGTAGGCCACAGAGTGGACAATGACACAGTGTGGAGGTCAACGGCAGCAGCACAGCAGCAGCATGAGGTCATACAGCGGCACAATGACATTTGGAGGTGGCAATATAACAGGAAAGGCTAAAGAGTGGACAATGACACAGAGTGTAGTCACGGCAGCAGCCACCACAATGACAGAGTGTGGTAGACACCAACAGCCCCAGCAAGCCCAGCATGAGACAAAATGGACACAATGACACAGTTGTAGGTCACGGCCGCAGCCACAGCAGCAGCAATGAGGTCAGACAGTGCACAAGGAAAGTTGTGTAGTCACGGCATCAGCCTCTGCAGCAGGCTTGAGGATCAGACAGTGGCACAATGACACATGTAGTAGTCACGCAGCAGCCCACAGCAGCAGCATGAGGTCAGAAAGTGGCACAATCCCATTTGGAGGGGCAAAAACGGGAGTGGGACGGGTGGCAAAATGACAAAGTGGAGGTACGGCGAGCAGCTGAGGTCAACAGTGGCACAAAAAATTTGGGGTGGCAAAAACGGGAATAGAAAGAAGGGCACAAGAAAGTTTTTAGGTCCGGCACAGCCACAGCAGCAGAAATGAGGTCAAAATGGCACAAAACATTTGGAGGTGGCAAAAACGAGTGGGCCACAGGGGGCAAAAATGACAGAAGTGGAGTGACGGCGGGGGGGAGCAACACATAGATAAAAGTGGCAAAATACACGGGTTTGGGGGTCACGACACCACAGAGCACTGAGGTCAGACATGGCACAATAAAGGGTGTGGAGGTGGGGGGCAATCCCAATCCCGGGTTAAAGATGGTTGGGGCAGATGGAGAAACTTCAGCAATGTGTGCATCACCCCCCCGGGTGGCGGCATCAATAGTGGCGAGGCAGGTGTTTGAACCCAATCATTTCTCACAGTTTGGTGAGGCATCATGCGATTATCTGAAAATAAAGGGTTGGGGTGTGGAAAAACCTGGCCGACCCCCTGATATCTTGACAAAGGTCATCGTTCCCCATTTCCCTGGAAAGCGGGTTCCCTTGGGTAACGATGGCCCCCCCCGCACTGAACCCCCGCTCTGATGCCCCACTACGGCCGGGGGGGACAATTCTCCACTGCAAAAATGGGGTAGTTCGGCCAACATCCTTTTTTGGGTGCCAGTAGTCCCGGATCTTCTAACTGGGGGCAAGTGCCCTTTTTAAAGACCACCCCCCTTTTTGGTCAGGGGCTCTCCGGCCGCTGCTGCTGCTTGGGACTGCCCTCCTCAAGCGGGTGAAAAGGAAATGCTATCAGGACTCCAGACTTAGGTTTTCTGCTGATGAGCTGGTACTCTCCGACCCCCCCCCCTTTTCCCCCCGGCGCCCCCGGGAGTAGTACGTGGCGGAAAAAACCCCCGGGCAGACCTGTCAAAAGGGGGGACGATGCCCATAATTTTTCAGGGCCAAAGAACGGGGATTTCCTTATATTTTGATTTGTCCTCCCTCTCAA
>JAODAL010075920.1:0-13808 GCA_025379985.1 Phyllomedusa bahiana | reverse complement strand
GTATCCCAAATCGACTTCGTTCCGAACCGAAGTTTTCCTGAAATTCTAAACGAATTCCACTTCGTTAGAATCAATTCGCCCATCTCTAATTATAGATCTTGCTGTTTGTATACAACATGGAAATGTTTTGAATTTGTGTGTAAATGTTTAAGTAAATCAGCATAAAGGCTGGGTCAATAAAAACTGATGACACCAAGAATAAATTAAAATTTTACATTTTTGTTAAAATAAATATTCATTGTAAACATTATTTTGTAATTTTTTTTTGGCAGAATTTGTTTTTTGCCAGTCTAAAATGTTGCCTTTCTCCAGCTGTGATAATAAAGAGACAAAACTCCTCAATGGCAGACTAATCTGTTTAATGTTTGTGCTGCGAGATATTATACATGTATTCTCATTACAAATAGTATGTAATGACATAATGATCACTCTGTTGTTCTCTAGACAGGCCTAGATAACGATTAGACAGTACGGGCAATGACAAGAGCAATACATGAAAGGATGATGGGTTAGTCTTTAGGAGTGGGGATTTCCAGATTAGGGTTATTTAGTTTAGAGAAAAGACGGCTTCGGGGAGACATAATAAATATGTTTAAATATATAAATAGGTCAATATAGAGATCTCTCCCAAGATCTATCTATAACCAGGACTGTATCCAGAACAAGGAGGCATCCTCTACGTTTTGAGAAAAGAAAGTTTCAACACAAATATAGAAAGGGATTCTTTACTGTTAGAGCAGTGAGACTGTAACTCTCTGCAAGAGGAACTTGTCATGGTGAATTCACTAACAAAGTTGAAAAAGGGTCTGGGTACATTTCTAGAGTGCAATAATATAACAAGTTATAGTGACTAGGATTCTGGAGAAGGGGCGTAGATCCAGGTATTTATTCTGATTGCCAGATTGGAGTCGGGAAGGAATTTTTTCCCTAAAAGTGAGGACAATTGGCTTCTACCTCATGGGGGATTTTGCCTTCCTCTGCATCAACACTATACCACAATAGGCTAAACTGGATGGACGTCTGTCTTTTTTGGCCTTACAAGCTATGAAACTATGTATCTATATGTGAAGCCAAATGGAAAGGCAGGAGAAACCCAGAAACAATACCAGGGTCAAACCAGAGTCAGGCAAGGTTTAGAAGGTCAAGAGACCTTTACAATTGGAAACCATGCCTTTTGTCCTTAATAGGTACCAGTTGGCAAAGCACCCTGACACTGCCAGCAATGATGAGGTAGAGAGCCACTATAGGATATGGCATGCCCACAGATAAAAACAGAGTGGAAGTAGAAAGTATTCCAGTTGCCTTGCATAGTAGGGCTTGTTGTAGACTGGTGAGTTGATGTTATTTTAGAACAGCAGAGACTTTTTCAGGATCCATGAATTCACCAGTATCCAGAAAACTCTTCAAGGGGTTTTCTCACCATGATGTTTCACAGAGTCACAGGCAGCTTCAGACTCACACTTTTTAGTAAGGCTGTGGGTAGTTGTATAGCAGTGATAAGCATATATAGCATCTCTATAATTAGCTGAACATTACAGGGACATAAGTGATGGAGATTTAATCTTTGGTAAAATAAAGCTATAGACCTCCAAGAAGTAAAAAGAAGTACTTATCAAGAATAAACAATCTAATCTTGTTAGAGATAAAGACTCTGCCTTGCTCGACCATGGTAACCTCACTCTGTCTAATCAGGAAGGGAGATATAGATGGAAACCTGGAGACACTTGTGTTCATTCCAAGCAGATAAAATCTCTTTTGTCTCCTGACCAGTGCAATAGCAAAATAGCAATGTATTTTGTTAAGGTCTTGATTTACTGCTCCCTACATGTTGAAAGTGAATCATTGTAATGAGAAAACTTCTTGGTAGTTATGGCAACAAATAGTAGAGTAGATATGCAGATTCTTGGAATACATTACAATATTGTCTAGGTAGACTAAGATGTACTATAAGCATCCCTAGAAATGTTGTTCACAAACTGTTGAAAAAAAGCAGAAACATTGCAGAGATCAGTTGCTTCACCTGGTATGTATAGTTACTGTATTGGTTGTTGAAGGCAGATTTCTACTTGTCTTACTTTCTAATCGGAATAAGGTTGTGACTAGTGTTGAGCGATTGCGTTGGCCATCGACATCGGTCGATGGTCGATAGTCGACCATCATCGACCAGATAGTCGATAGTGAGCAGTCGATTATGAGCGATGACCATTAAAGTCTATGGGAGAGCAACAACACCTTCCTTCTTACACCCAAACAGGGCTGGAGAAGCTGGAATTAACATCCACAACAGTCAAATGGATACGTGCTACATCTTAGGCAACACACTTAGGTTATAAAAGCCACAGAAAAAAAAACACACGACATTCACTATCCCTGTCTTGTACCACAGCCTGACCCTTAAACCTGCATCACCCACAAATTAAAAAGTGCCAGAAGGCAGTATGATTTGAACCATCATCTTACTTGAACTGGACATTGAATATCCCTGTCCTGGAACGCAGCATGAGCCCCAAACCTGCATGACCCCCAGATTTAAAAGTGCCGGAAAAAGGAGTCTTTCAACCACCATTTTAGTTGAACTGGACATTGACTATACATGTCCTGGGCCACAGCATGAGCCCCAAACTTGCATGACCCCCAGATTCAAAAGTGCCAGAAAAAGGAGTCTTTCAACCACCATTTTAGTTTCACTGGACATTGACTATACCTGTCCTGGGCCAAGCATGAGCCCAAACCTGCTGCCCACATTTAAAAGTGCGGAAAAAATTTAGTCTTTAAACCCACCATTTTAGTTTCACTGGACATTGATTTTACCTGTCTGGGCACGCATGAGCCCCCCAAACCTGCATGACCCCCAGATTCAAAAGTTGCCGGGGGAAAAAAAAAGGAGTCTTTCAACCACCATTTTAGTTTCACTGCACATTGACTATATCTGTCCTGTACCGCAGAATGACCATTATACCTGTCTGACTCACAGATTCAAAAGTGCAGGAAAAGGAGTCTTTCAACCACCATTTTTAGTTTCACTGGAAAATTGACTATATCTGTCCTGTACCGCAGAATGACCATTAAACTGTCTGACCCACAGATTAAAAAGTGCCAGAAAAAGGGTCTTTCAACCACCATTTTAGTTTTTACTGGACATATACTGTCCCTGTCCTGGGTAGCGCTTGCCCTCGTATGGTGCGGACCAATTGGCTTCTCTTGGAAATTACTGGTGGTTAACATCCTGTTCACCCAGGTGCCCTTTTTCTTGGCATTCTTTTTCTCATTTTTCTCAACGTGTGGAGGAAATTGTCTCTGTTCTTTGTTCTTCTGTTCCGTGCTCCTTACTCCATTTTCCTCTGAATAACCTAACATTGGTCAGGTTTTCCTGTACCTCCCTTGTACAACTCAGGGGAAATTTTTTTACCAGCTATTTTGTACATGCAAGTTTTTTAGTATTTTTAATTCTAGAAAACACATTTTTAAAATAGGAGGGAATCCCACCATGTCTTTGTTTTCTTTTTTTAATTGTATTAAATGGGTTGTCTAAAATACAGGGATTGATTAGCTATGTTAAAGATCTTGCAAAAACAAGTCATTTTGCAATATGTGTCCATTACAGTGTCCTACCTATTCCTGTTTCTGACAGCACCATCACCCTAGAGCCACTCTTGACAATTGTGAAGAACACATGTCTGTTAGAAACAACATTTTTTTTTTATATGACCTTTAGTATAGCTGCATTTTAAAGCAAATCCCCCCACAAATTCAAAGCATGACCCTTGAGCCACTTTGGACAATTGTGAAGAACAAATGTCTGTTAGAAATAACATTTTTTTATAATAGGACCTGTAGCTTGCTGTATTTCAAAACGCATGACCAAAAAATTATAAAAATGACTTCTCATCCACTGTTAAAAATTGTTGGGGAGAAATGCCACTTAGAAGCCACATTTCTGTTCCAAAGGACCATGATTATTGCTGTATCTCATAGCTACGTGATCCTAAAAAAATTATAATATGACTTCTCAGCCACTATTAAAAATTTTGTGAGGGAGAAATGCCATTTTAAAAGCCAAAATTTCTGTTGCAAAGGACCTTGATTATTGCTGTATCTCACAGCTACATGACCCCAAAAAATTATAAATATGCCTTCTCAGCCACTATTAAAAATTGTGAGGGAGAAATGCCACTTAAAAGCCTCATTTCTTTTCCAAAGGACCATAATTATAGCTGTATCTCACAGCAACATGAGCGCAAAACCATTGACAATGCGAAAACTTCTTAAGTTAAAGTGAGTAAGTGGAATCCGGTGGTGTCATGAAACCTTGCTGTCTTTTACGTCTCCACACAGAAAAACCAGCAAAATAAAACTTTTGGGGGGAAAAGAGAAATAAAAATTGCAGTAAGAAATGATCATTTTAAAAAACATTTTTCAAGAGGCCCATTTCTGTTTGAAGAGGAATGTGAAGTAGACCGGCAACTAATCGGTGACTCGGCAATTGGGGCCACAACATCATCAGGATCCTATGCTTGAATTCATCTTGATGAAAGTCAAACGACCCACATTATCTGGGGAAAAAGCCGGATGCGTTTGCTGTAATGACTCCTCCAGCTGTGCTGAAGGTCCACTCAGATATGACGCTGGCTGTGGGCAGGACAGCACCTCTATAGCGTGACAAAGTAAGTCGGGCCATTCGTCCATTTGGTTCCCCAGAAGTCTTTTGGGTCCGGAACACATACAAAAACATCGGTGTTGAGACGCAGATAGTCGTGCACCTTTGTTTCTTAGCTGTCTCTGTGTTTTTGGATGTGTGCCCTGCATTGCATGCGTTGGTGAGGTGGTAAAAAAAGATTGCCAGAGGTCACCCATTGGGGTTTTCTGCCACCTTGCCTGCTGCTGCCGCTACGCCTACTTGGCACTCTACTGCTGTCACGTCGCTGATGTTGTTCCACCGTGACATTTGGGGAACGTGAAGCGACGCAACAGATGTCTCCAGTTGATAAAATCAGCAAAAGTCTCCTTTTCCTGCATTTTACTCTCTATTTGGGTGGGGGGAAAGGAAAGTGCTGAGTTTTTTTTTGTACGGGGATCCAGGAGGGTGGCCCCCAGTAACTGTTGTTCATTTTGATGGCCTTTAATGCGAGGGATAATGTTGGGGAAATGGGGCATCCAAGCACTCATGTGAGAGATGGAGCCTTGATTTCCCAAGCCTCTGGGTCTAGGGGCACTAGCAAACTGATTTCCTCATTTCCTCCTCGCCTCAAATTTGCCCCAAACCCTCTTTCCAAGACAGGGACATCGGTAACATCGTTGTTAGGAATTTACCCTCCTCCCCCCTCCGCTGCCCCCGGCACAGCTTCAACAAACCCCTGACTTCCCTGAGATGATGCACCCTGAAAAGTGGATGCGCCACCTTGCACTAGCTCGGGGACCCGAACCACTGCCTAATGAAGACCGTTGAAATTGTGAAAACTGTCGGGCCTTGTGGATTTGACGGAGAGAAAGGCTCCGTGTCGCATCTGTGCCCGTCTCCTCCTCCGTCGTGGCGGGGACCTGTTGTTTCAGAGTGTCCAACGATCTTTTCCTGAACTAAGATCACCACATTGCTCATGCTGACAAGGGATTGTCTGCACTGCCCAAATTTTGGTTTGGCTTCTTCCAAAAACTGGCAAGGTGATGCAGAGCTCTTTTACCTGCCTCCACTCTCGGTGGTCAACCCCCGAGGTCCGCCCCGCTGCTTGTCAGGCCATGTGGTCACTTCGTACCTGCGTTAATGGCATTGCGCTGCTCCCAAACAATCGTGGGAGCTGTGGAGGGTGGAATTCCAGCGTGTTGCCATGTCAACAATGAGACAGTTGACGGGGAGGCCGAGCTGACGCTGCAACGCAGCCAGGCGGGACGAAGCAGGGTGCGAACGGCGAAAGTGCGAACTTAGACTTCGTGCCTTCCTCAGCAGGCGGGTCCGGGACCCGGGTAGCTTTTTTGAAATTTCTGTACGAAAAGGGTTTTCATGACATGTGCCAGGCAAGGGATGTGCTCCAGCCTCCCGATCTTAAGGGCGGCCAGCAGATTTCGCCCGTTATCGCACACCACCTTGCCTGGAAACAGGTTCTTGGCCCCCAAAGCCAGCGCTCGGTCTCGTTGCGGAGAGCCGTTCCACAGCTCCTGACCTGTGTGTGGATGGTCTCCAAGACAGATTAATTTCAACACGGCCCTGGTTTTTGGGCACATGATCCCACCAGAAGGACCTTGGGGGGAAAGAACCTGCATCATCCCTGCGGTTTTGAAGAGCGTGCGCCGAGCCTGAGAGCCACCGTCACCCCAGGGACATCCACCCAGCTTACCCAGTGAGCTGTCACGGATATATAGCGGCCTTGGCCGTGCTTACTAGTCCATGTGTCGGTGGTCAGGTGGACTTTTCCAGACACAGATGCCGACAACACGTGGCTGGCCAGGGCAGGGACGGCTTTTCTGGCAAAGAAATGCCTGCTCAGCATCTGGTATTGGGGGCAGGCAAGGGCCATGATTGTGGCGGAAACCCATCTGTGTCCACCAGACGGAAAAGGCAACATTTCCAAGGCCAAAGCCTGGCAATGCCGACATTCAGGCTTTTGGCTTTGGGATGGTTCGGGTTTAAAGTGTTTCTTCTGCTCCCAACCTGGAGAAGAAGGGCTGTGCTGGACTGGCTGCTGTATGGCGTGCAGGTCGTCAAAACTGGCGGAAGGAGAAGGGGTAGGATGGGTCTCTGGTGGTGATGGGGGTACTCGGGCGACGGTGGAGGCTGTGAAGGGGGAGGCTGATCACTGATCATGACTCTGAGAGGACATGGGCAGCTGGGAAAAACGCTTGGTGGTGGCGGAGGAGGAGGAGGCGGAGACAGGAGGATGGGGACAGTGGTGGGAGGCCCGGCGTCGGTTCTGGCCTTTTTTGGCCAAGTGTTGCCTCCATTTAAAACTCATGCATTGTGCATGTGACTAGACATGTTGGTGGGTGGTTAACCACCTAAGGTTCTTGCCTCTATTATGGTTTACGGCAAAGGCGGCATATGACATCGCTGGGTGAATCGAGGCTTTGCTCAAAGAAGGCCCAGGCTTGAGAGGTCCTGGACCTTTTTGATGGTGAATAAGCGAGGAGGGGGGTTTGCGCTGACGTGGCTGGCGGAAATTCATATCAGCGGACTTCGGGCGACCGCCTTCTCCTTTTGAGGCGGAACCGTACTGACACTACCACCACCGTTTTCCCTCCTCGTCCAGTGATGAAGCCGCTCGAAAGCAAATTCTCCCTGAAAAGACAACGTTGGATCCGTAATGTCGTCTTTCATCATCATCAACACAGGTGATTTCGTTCGTCCTGACATTCTGCATCCAGGAGTGCGGGCTACAGCAAGAGGGACTGCAAGGCGTTGCGACCGCCCGGGGATTTTTGCCGATTGACCGGCTTCATTCCCCTCCTCTGATGGCATCAGTAAACTGGGAGTCAGAGCAGAGAAAATCATCCTCTTTGGCCTTTTGATCTTTTAACATACTTCTGCCCCCAAACCGCTTTTTGTCATCAAAGGGTCTTCAGAAAATGGATTATCCACAGTGGTGGGTACACGGGGTGACATTTGGGTGGCTTCATGTTGGACGGATGCTGGTGATGCTGATGACGACATTTGTGGCCGTTGACTGGGAGGACGAGGAGGTAAGACTGCTGGATGCAGTTTCATTAACCACTGAAGGACAGATTGGCGACGCTGTTCGTTACTGAGATTCACAGGGCCCTGCCCAGCGATGGCAGGCCTGACGGTCCTGCAACTGATGATCCGTTGGCATGCGGGGTTGTCGCCAGCACTGGAAGGAGCACCCTTTTCTCGTACCTCTAACTCCATGTCCTACCCCCCCCCTTTGCTCGCTTACCACCTGAATTTCGCTCCATGTTCAGAATATACAAATTTGAGAAGGTAT
Organism: Phyllomedusa bahiana; assembly: GCA_025379985.1. NCBI lineage: Eukaryota > Metazoa > Chordata > Amphibia > Anura > Hylidae > Phyllomedusa > Phyllomedusa bahiana. Next base: position 5,877 of record JAODAL010075920.1, on the reverse strand, counting down.
GGAAGAGTTTTCGAAAGTCTCTTATTAAAAGACGGCAAATCACAGCTATTCTCAAATCTCTCAAATCAAAACAAAATTGCTGGATTCAAATATAACTGCAAAGTAGATCAATTCAACAAAGCTGGCCTGCCCCCCAAAGTGAAAAAACAAGTATCTATAATTTTATTAGGATAATACAAGGTATTTTTTTGGGACCTTTTTAATTACTTTTGGTGACTACAAAATGGCTGATTCACATTTAAGTGCAAAGGTGCCTCAATGAAACCAAAAGCTGTAGTGCGCCAAAGTCAAAAAAACACGTATCTGAAATTTTTTTCGGATAATACAAGGTATTTTTTGGCAAACCTTTTTAAATTTACTGTGGTGACTACAAAAATTGCAGTTTTCACATTTAAGTCAAGGTGCCTCAATGAGCAAAGTGTAGTGCGCCAAAGTGAAAAAACACGTATCTGTAATTTTATTCGGATAATAAAAGGTATTTTTTGGGCACCTATCAATTCATCTGTGGTAACTACACAACTGCTGGATTCAAATTTAACTGCAAGGTGGCTCTATCAACAAATCTGGACTGGGCAAAAGTGCAAAAAAACACGTATCTGTAATGTATTCGGATAATAAAAGGTATTTTTTTTTTGGGACCTATCAATTCACCTGTGGTAACTCAAAAATTGCTGGATTCAAATTTAACTGCAAAGTAGGTCTATCAACAAATTGGACTGGGCAAAAGTGCAAAAAACACGTTTTGTAATGTATTCGGATAATTTAAAAAGGTATTTTTTGGCACCTATCAATTCACCCGTGGTGACTAAAAAAATTTCAGTAGTATTCACATTTAAGTGCAAGGTGCCTCAATGAACAAAGCTGTAGTGCGCCAAAGTAAAAAAAAAACGTATCTGAAATTTTTTCGGATATTACAAGGTATTTTTGGCACTTTATCAACCTATGCTGACTTGCTGGATTCTATTTTAAGTACAAGGTGGATTTTATCAACAAAGGTGGAATGGGCAAAATTGAAATGAACACTATCTGAAATGTATACTGATAATAAAAGTAGAGTTTTGAACCTAACAAAGAGACCCTGCAGTTACTAGAAAAGATTTTGTATCCTATAAGTTCAGGCTGCCCATATACAGGAAATATTTCAATAGGAAAACTGTTAATAATAAAGCTATTGCAATGTCTACACTAAGTCTTGGTGAACTTTATCCAGTATTCTTTATAGAGCTTGTCTGTGTTGTCCCGGGGGGCCCCCCCCCCCCTCCGTTCCCCCCCCCCCCCCCCGTGACTTTACAGCGGTAGATGCTCCTTTTAAATTTCTACCTAACTATATTAAAATCTTCCAATCTCTAATCTAACTAAATTGTAAGGATCACAGCTAATAGTAGAGGTTTCTCTGTGAAAAATATAATAATTTCGCTGAGCTGTTTGGAAAACAAGCAGAGCGCACGTTTCCCTTTTGCTCTGAGACGCTGAGAGACACTGAGGCTGAACAGGAAACGCTGTTCTATGTAAAAAGAGGTCATGTGATTTTTCCAGCCAATCGCAACTTACACTCCCAGTCATGACGTCGCACACATCTCACTCTCCCCTGCTCTATTCTGTAATCTGATTTGCTGGCCGCCAAAATTTTCAGGAACGCGAAATGGCGCGATTTAATAGATGATGCACAGATTTTAACCTAAATTAAATTATCGCATGATCTTTAAAAAAACCGATCACCATAAAACTGTGCCAATTTCCACTTTGTCGATAATAATCGCTCAACACTAGTTGGGACCCTATTATAAATATATTTAATTTTGTAATAATGGGCTTCAAGTGGAATCAAATAGATCCAAGATAAATAGAAGTGTATACCAATTCTTTAGGGTGTTCTCATTGAATCAAAAATAATGAATCAATGGAAGGCTTAAATATCTATCCTTTTTTAAACAAAGAAAAACTCAGCAGGAGAAGAATTTTTCAGGATAAAACCTTTTTTACAGATGCTTCTAAAGGCTATGTCTACATAGCAATTTTAAAATGCAATCCGAAACCTGACGGCATTTTAATATCACTGTACTGCATTTTTTGTGTGGTTTTGCGCTAAAAACGCAGTCAGTTTTCAGATTTCCCGCTGGCCCAGTACATTGTCTGTACAGGAATCCAATGGGAATCCAGCGGAAGATACAACATGTTTTAAAAACCAACTGTAAAAAATCCTTGCTGTGTAGACTACAGCAAGGATTTTTTATTGCTGTCTATGGGGTACAGGTTACAGTCGGATTTTTGGTGGATTCAGTATTTAGAATACTGAATCCGTCGAATATCTTACCAAACAACAATACCATGTAGATGTAGCCTAAAAGGTGTTTTTGAGGATAAAAAATACATTTTTACACAATATCTCCTCCTAACTTTAGCACTTTTGCTATATACATTGATTAAATTTCCTGTGGGCTTCCTTCCATTCTACATCAGCTATTTGATGACAGGAAGCTTAATACTTCTGTGTGTCTCTACACACAGGAAACAGTTCAAGGTATCAGGTGACCAAAGTGGTATAGCTTTTTTTACGGAAATCTTTAAAGCCACACCCCTTTGTTCTTGCCTTCCAAATCTTTCAACATAGTTACATAGTTTGTAAGGCTGAAAAAAGACAAGACGTCCATTCAGTTCAGCCTATTTTGCTAAATTGATTTCTAAAGTGTTGATCCAGAGGAAGGCAAAAAATCCCAATGAGGTAGAAGCCAATTGTCCTCATTTTAAGGAAAAAATTCCTTCCTGACTCCAATCTGGCAATCGGAAAAATCCCTAATCAACGATCCCTCTCCAGAATCTTACTTACTATAACTTGTTATATTATTACACTCCAGAAATGCATCCAAACCTTTTTGAACTCTGTTATTAAATTCACCATGACAATTTCCTCTGACAGAGAGTTCCACAGTCTCACTGCTCTAACAGTAAAGAATCCCTTTCTTTTGTTTATGTATAAATTTGTTCCTCAAGAGTAGAGGATGCCCCCTTGGTTCTAGATACAGTCCTGGGTATAAATAATCTTGAGAGAGTCTCTATATGACCTTTGATGTATTTAAACATATTTATCATGTCCCCGAAGCGCCTTTTCTTTAAACTAAATAAACCCTTTTTTGCTAATCTTTCTGGGTTTTTGCAGTCCCCCCAGTCCTTTTTTATTTTTGTTGCCCGCCTTTGTACTGTTCAAGCTCTACAATGTCTTTCCTGTGCACTGGTGCCCATAACTGTACACAATACTCCATATGTGGTCTAACCAGTGACATATATTGGGAGAATAATGTTTCATCATGTGCCTCTATGCCCCTTTTAAATGCAAACCCCCCGATCTATTTGCCTTGGCAGCTGCTGCCTGACACGGCTGCTACAATTAAGTCTACTGTCCACCAGGATTCCCAAGTCCTTCTCCATGTCACTTTTACCCAGCGTTTTTCCATTTAACATGTAGTCATGTAATGGATTTTTCCTCCCCATGTGCATAACCTTGCAGTTATTTGTGTTATATCTCATCTGCCATTTCTCTCTCCAGGCCTCCAAACTTATCCAGATCCCTTTGTTTAATAACACATTTTTCCTATTGTGTTGATTACTTTATAGAGCTTAGTATCATCTGCAAAGATCAATATTCTACTGTGCAATCCATGTGTAAGTCGTTAATGAAAATGTTAAAGAGGATAGGGCCCAATACTGAGCATGTGGTACCCACTAGTAACAGGGATCCAGTCTGAGTATGCACCGTAATTATTCATCCTTTGTTTTCTATCTCTGAGCCAGTTTTCTTACCCACTTGCACACATTTTCCCCCAGTCCAATGCATTCTCATTTTACTTACTAACCTTTTATGTGGAACAGTATCAAATGCTTTAGCAAAATCTAGTTATATGACATCCAGTGCCTCACCCCGATCCAGTCTAGAACTAACTTCCTCATAGAAGCTGATGAGATTAGTCTGACAGGACCGATCCTTCATAAGCCCATGCTGTAACGGCGTCATACATTTATTTTCAGTGAGATAATCCAGGATAGCATCTCTGAGAAAACCTTCAAACATTTTACCTACAACAGAGGTTAAACTTACCGGCCTATAGTTTCCTGGATCACTTTTTGACCCCTTTTTGAATATTGGCAAAACATTTGCTATGCGCCAGTCCTTTGGGACATACCCCTTTATTAGACAGTCCATAAATATTAAGAATAGGGGCCAATCTATGACATCATTTAACACCCTTAAGACACAGGGGTGTATACCATCAGAACCTGGGGATTTGTCTATTTTAAGCTTCCTAAGGCGGAGCTGCACTTCTTCCTGGGGGTTTGACAAGCAAACACTTAAGTTGGAGTTTACCTCATCCCTCTGCTCATCAAAGGAAAGGGCCTTCTTCCTCGGTAAATACAGTGGAGAAAAATTGTTTAGCAGGTTTGTTTTTTATCGTCGCCCTCTTCAGTCTCTCCCTCAATACTTTTCAAAGACGCCAACATTTTCTGTTTTAATCTTTTTACTATTTATATAGTTAAAAAAACATGTGTCTCTACACACAGGAAACAGCTCAAGGTATCAGGTGACCAAAGTGGTATAGCTTTTTTTAGGGGAATCTTTAAAGCCACACCCCTTTGGTCCTGCTTTCCAAAGCTTTCAACACGAAGGAACAAGCAGGGGGCATTTACCGAAATTGAGGTTGGTAGGAAGGTAGTCAGACACGGCAAACATTCCTGGGGATAATAGTTTTAAAGGGAAACGTAAAACAGCTATCAAACAGGCAATTCTGTAGCTCAGCTTGAGAAAAGGGAGGCTACATACAGCACAGGAAAAAACACAGAAAACATGACAGGAAGATGAGTTAAGACTCAGGCAAATGATTTGAGGATTTTTTTTTTTTGTTTGCTGGAAAACTCTACTGTAGGTTGACATTGCCTCAGCCTCTGGCAGATTTGGATTCTGAATTGCATTGTAGAAGGAATTTTCAGTGGCAAGTTCTTTGTTCAGTTAGGCTGAAGATATCATTTTAAATAGGGATGCAATAAAAGTAAAGGAGTCCATCCATCTTTTCTATGCAGCTTGATAAGTGAAGCAATCAAATGCAAAAAGGGTATGATGACATTGTTACTAGGAAAGAGAGTTTATATTTACACCTCCAAAAGCAATGGAACAAATGCATTAGCTATTATCGATTCATCCTGTAACATACAATCTACAGCTTGTGTTTCAGCTAAGAGAACCTCCAGGCAGACTAAGTATTGACATCAAATTGTATTCTGGATTCTTTAGGTAACAAAACCAAGTAACATCAAGTAAAAATATAACCATGTAGAAATTAGTTTGTGATAACACGTCAAAATTACAGTTCCCATTACCTTTGGGTATACGTTATACACTTTTCCTGATGTACTATGAAAAATATTTATAGGTCTGCAGTAATGGTGTTTATAAGTAATAAATGCAGTGAGATGCCCCTTTTGATCCAGTTGTACATATTGGAAAGAACTGCAGTGGTGAGATATATATATATATATATATATATATATATATATATATTATATATATATACACACACACACTTGTGAAGGTTCCTTGCAGCAAAAAAGAAAGGTTCAGGAGGATATTTGTCCTTATTTCTAACACTGCTGCTTAGAATTGTTTTAAAAATGTTCATTTTAAAGACAAGTTGGAAATCTCAAAATCCTAGTTCTTCTTTTTACCTCAAACTTTGAATTATGTTTTATGTATTTAGGCAAAAGCTAGGTCACTATAAGCATGAATGTATTGATGTTGGTTACAATTACCCCAAACTGTTAGTAATAGAATTTTAGAATGGAGTTACCATTATATTTAGAGATGGGCGAATTTTTAAAAATTCGATTGGT
>JAODAL010075919.1:0-13808 GCA_025379985.1 Phyllomedusa bahiana | reverse complement strand
AAAGAACGGGACAAGGGGGAGCAATTTACAGCAGGGGGACAGAAGTAAAGAAAGCACGGGTACAAAAGGGCACCCAGGGAGCAGTAAGGTAAACCACATTGTGGCCAGCAACAGAGAAGCATATTGCGACCAATAACTTAGGACTTGTCCCCACGGCAGTATTTTTGGTCGGATTTCGGATTTGAAAGCCCTCTGTAAACCGACCATCAACTATCTCGATATACTTTAATAGAAAATCCGTGCAGCAGACACCACTGAACAGATTTTCCCCCGGACTTTTTTTTGACACCGCTGTGGTGTTCCCAAAAACTTTTTTGGGCAGAACATGAATATGTCAGTGGTTGAGGGGGACAGGTGAATCTGCTAACCACAGATAAAACCGTCCCACAGAAGCACTGAAACAATGTCAAAATACTGCCTGTATTTGTATACTGCCGTGTGGCCGCATGCTTACTTATATATCCAGGATAAAACCGATTTAACTTTTCTTTGTGTGTTGTGTCCGCACTGTGAGCTGGAGCTGTCGAATCCTTCCTCTCTCTCCCACTCTGCAAGGGCTAATTGTAAATGGCCTAATATATGTGGTAACAATTGAATAAGTGAGGCCCCACCTTGTGGGAGCAGCGGTCCAGCTAGAGGTGTAACTTGCAGCTCCTGGGCCCCAGTGCAAATAGTGAAATGGGGCCCTTCACCCACCATGTGCCATTGACAATGCTTTGGCAGAAGAGCTTTTGGGGGCCCCATAGGCTGAAGAGCCCGGTAGCACCCCCTATAGGTACGCCCCTGGGTCCAGCATCGTGACTTAGAAAAGCCGGGCCCTTGCTCCCACAAGGTGGATCTTCACTGATTTAATTGTTATGAGGCTAAGCATGGAACGAGGGAGAGAGAGAGGGCTCGGCTCCAGTTAAAATGTGCAGGAATGGCGGCCATGCGATGGCAAAGCAGGACATTGAGCACCCCGCCGGGACATGCCCCAGGCAGCGGGACGTGTGCTGCTAAAATGGGAATGCCCTGCCAAAAGTGGGCTGTCTGGTCACCTTAGTAATGCTGCATGTATGTAATGTAGTTGCCAATGGTGTTTATAGGTTGGGAAGGGTTAACTGACTCAGGAGTTTGTGAGAGCAGAAGAAAAAAGCAGGACTGGGCCTGCAGCTAATCATTGTGAGGTGAGGTGCTGCAGGTCACACAGATAAAAGCAGGGTCTGCCACGTGCTGCAGTCAGTGCAAGAGTGCAAGACAGAGTTAGAGAGAGTTGAAGTTCCAGTTCTAGCTTGGTTCCAGCAAGGGTCTCTTGGCCACAAGCCGGCTGTGGTCCAAGTCAGGCTTCCCCATTCCACGGGGAAAGTGCTCACAGTGAAGAGGAGAGAAAAAGAACCGTAGCAGGTAGACAGGAGAAGAGAAAGAGGGTGAAAGACCAGAAGAGTGAGTTGTGAAGATCAGAAAAGGGAACTGTCCTTGTATATAGAAGAGATGTAATGGAGCTAGAGAGAGTGCAAAGACGAGCAACCAAAACTATAAGGGGAATGGAGCATCTTAGTTATGAGGAGAGGTTAGTAGAATTGAACTTATTTAGTCTTGAGAAAAGATGGCTTCGGGGGGGACATGATTAATTTATATAAGTGTATAAATGGTCCCTACAAAAAGTATGGGGAAAAATTATTTCAAGTGAAGCCCCCTCAAAGGACAATGGGACATTCCCTTCAACTAGAGAAAAAAGGATTCAATCTCCAGAGGAGAAGAGCGTTCTTCACTATAAGAACTGTAAATCTGTGCAATAGCCGCCTGAGGAGCTGGTCACAGCGGGAACTTTAGAGAGTTTCAAGAAAGGCTTAGATACCTACCTGGAACTAAAGAATATTAATGCGAACGAAGCCATGTAAAATTCTGGATCCTGGCTGGTGGAGGCTCTGGGGTCAGAGATGGGGTCTCCACTGGAGCAGATTGGTTCTTGCCTTGTGGTTTACAGGGTATTCACCAGTGGTGAGGCTGTGCTTAATGTCCTTGTCTCTCTCCCTTCACCCACATTTTCCCCACCCTTGGTTGAACTTGATGGACACATGTCTTTTTTAAACCGTACTAACTATGTAACTATGTAACTTTGTAATGACAGAGAGGAGCCAGCACAGTAAATCATGAAAAACAGAGAACTGTCTGAGGGACGAAAGATAGATAGTATCCAGAATAGTGAGTCATGAAGGACAGAACGGGGAACTGTCCAGGGGCAAAAGAGAGTGATCAGCACAGTGAGTTGTGAGTGACACAATGGAGAACTGTCCAACGGACGAAAGAGAGGGACCAGCACAGTGAGAAGTCAAAGACAGAATGGGGAAATGTGCACTATAAAAGAGAGGGACCAGCACAGTGAGTTGTGAAGGACAAAATGGAGAACTGTCTAAGGGATGAGAGAGAGGAACCAGCACAGTGAGAAGTGAAAGACAGAATGGGGAACTGTCCGAGGTACAAGACAGGGACCAGCAAAGTGAATTGTGAAGGACAGAACGGGAAACTGTCCAGGGGCAAAAGAGAGTGACCAGCACAGTGAGTTAAAAACAGAATGGGGAACTGTCTGAGGGATGAAGTGAGAGAGAGGAGTCAGAAGATTGGCTGACCTTCGGGGCATTGCTAGGCTTTCAACACTGGGGCCCAGTCCGTACTGTCCTTAAAGCGCAACAGCTGGAATAAAGATAAAGTGAGCCCTTGTGGGTGTTCCGGGGGTTCAAGTGTGTGTTGTGACCACTGCAAAGTCAAGCGTGCTAATAGCCCACGCGTGGGAATGCAGCCCTGGGGCTGGCACTTTTCCACATACAGTGAGAGGCCACTCAGGGACTGAGAGTTGTGTATCAGGCCTGATAGAGAGAGAGGCTGCTGAGTTCAAGAGAGAGGAATTGCCAATGGAGCAATTATACTGCACTTTAAGTGAACTGTGCTTAAAGTGAAACTATCTATCCTTGAAGTGTAACGTGCTAGTAGTTTTGGTGGCCAATTTTGGTGCTATTAAGTAAGTAAAACCCAACTAAGAAGTTTCTGTGGTTTAATTTCCAGTGCCAGGGTACCACAGTGGTAGGCATGACATCCATGTACACAACCTTACACCATGGGAATTCATTAAGGGTTTGAAGATAAAGAGGTCAACAACTGGTTTCCAAACAGACTCCCAAATTATAGAATAAATCAAAACCATTAAGTAGAAAATTAAGATTGCATCATGGTGGGTGGGCGAGCTGGGTCAATAGTTCCTCTAAGCCATAATACATTTGGAGAACCCTTCAGCTGCTCCCACAACACCAATTCTATCCTAAATGACACCCGTCTGGAACACATACAACCCCAACTTTGTACACTCTCGAGAGGAAAGAAAAATGAAGAAATAACAACTGAACCTTGGAATGAATGTGCTGGTGTGGGGGGGGGGGGTATCTTTAAATAGTGGAGATTCAAGGGCAAAATTCACATCAGAAATCCATTTCATTTTTACAAATGATTTTTCGGCCTGGGATGGCTGCCGACTGACCTCAGCTGTTTTCAGCGTTAGGCTCATTTGACCTTCTGATACCTGCAGGCTTAAAAGCTTTTCCATTCTATCTGTTGTATCATATCGTTTTCTGTTTCTCTTTATAATCTTTTAACGAGTCAAGAGCTCATCAAAATGCAAATTTGCTGGCAGGATTGGAAATAAAAAAAAAACCTGAGATTTTCTTTAGACGGAATATAGTGTAGAGCTACGAAATAGCCGGGTTGTGCGGGCAACGCAACGTATCTGACGTTACATGTAATAAATGAAAACTAATGATAATGAGGACATTGTTGACTTCAGTGGTTGTTGATGAAAAAAAAAAATTATAATTTTTGTGTTGTTTTAAGTTTTCAGATCTCCTATTCCTAAGAAGGATACAGATAAAATAGAAGTCCAAAAAGTACCTTCACATTTTTCAGTATTGGTGCCCATGCAGTGTTGACTGGGGTGCCTGTGGCCTACCAGTGGAGCTGATTCTTGGGGCCCACCAGTGGAGCTGATTCTTGAGACCCATCAGTGGAGTTGATTCTTACGGGACCACCAGTAGAGTTGATTTTTTCATGGAACCTACCAGTGGAGTTGATTCTTGGGGCCCTATCAGTGGAGCTGAGTCTTGGGGTCTGCCAATGGAATTGATTCTTTGGGCCCACCAGTGGAACTGGTTTTTAGGGCCCACCAGTGGAGTTGATCCTTGGGCTCACAAGTGGAGTTGATTTTTGGGGCCCACCAGTAAAGTTGATACTTGGTGCCCACCATTGGAGTTGACTCTTGGGGCCCACCAGTGCAGTTGATTCTTGGGGCCCACCAGTGGAGTTGATTCTTTTAGTCCACCATACAGCTACTACACATGCGTCTTGTTTTCTGACACTTTTTCTTTGCCTTTTTTATGAAAAGCATGCCAGACCTGCCATGCCCAGAGGCCCACCATAATCCAGGGCTCACTGCGGATTTCTTCTACTCTCCATTGGGCAGTCTAAGCCTTTGTCTGTGGGTGGGACAAAATTGTTGCCCAAAGCAAACATTAACAACTAAAATATTTGCCTTCACAGTCTCTGATGCATCCATTTAAATACCCCAGGACCCCACTTCTTTACCAATGTTTGGCATTTATACTCATAGTACATGCTCCCTATATTCCCTCCCTCCACAATGTAAAGTTCTCATTGAAAAGACGGTGGACCTGTGTTTTTACACATCTGTTTTAGGGTCCATCATCTTCAATGACCCCTTTCTCAAAGAAAATAGAGAATTTTTATCCATAAATTGCTTGTCAACGCCACCTAGTTCTTGCTATTTGGTCCTATTGGTATAGTAGGAAGAGGAATGGACCTTAGGCTGGCCTTTTGGTTGTGCAACCTGCCCCTGAGAGGTTGCCTGGACTGATTACTTACTACAACTATGCTCCAGCTGGCCAAATAGAACAGGATTGTCCTTCATAATCAATGAGGTGAAACCCCAGAACTTTTTCCTGGGAGTTCCAGTGGTGTTCCCGACTTCTTTGGGGGCATTCAAAACTTATTTGGGGATGTTCCCAACTTCTTTGGGCATGGTCCTGGAGTGTTTCTGGCTCATCAGATCTGGGGGTGTTCCTGATAGTTCCAGTGGTGCTCACAACTGCTTTCGGGGCGTTCCCAATGGATCCAGGAGTGTTTCCAGCTCACCTGGGAGGGTGGGGGTTCCTTATGTGTTTAAGAGTGTTCCCAAATTATATAGGGTCCGTTCCCAGTGGTTCCAGGAGTGCTTCCAGCTGATCTGGGGGTGTTCCTGGGCAGTTTTAGCTCCCATGTCCTACCAAGTTATGCAGGTGTGTTGTAAATGAGTGGGGGCCTACTGATGCCCCAGGTCATGACAATTGCCCTTCTGTCCTGATAGCATCATCCTATAGACTTCTTCATGAATATCTCTATAGCTACAGAGAAAAGCAGTACTTTTTTTCTGGATACTTTTCGAAATATTTATGAATCCTATCAAATTCAGTTTATATTTATTTTTGGATTTTCACTCCATGACAAGTAAGTATTACAACATGTATATTCTCTTCCAAACCTCAATGTTCAAATTATTCCAAAAAACCTCTGTGTAATTGAAGGTATAGTCACTTAAATCAGAAAAAAAGGAGAATTGATATATTTTAAGAGTCTCAACAATCAAACTTCAGTGATTGAGGTCTGCTTAAAATTCAGAAATGCAGAAAAAGATGTCTGATGTTCCTTTGATACAGAGCTACCTCTGATGATTTAATCAATGGTAGAGACAAATTAGACCCAGATTAGGACTCCCCACAGGAGGGAAAAGAAGAAGAAAAAATGTTAAACTCTGAAAATGTACTTTTTTTGATTATTGCATTTGTTCTCCAGCTGAATGACACTCGGAATTTCGAAGAAAAAAACAAAATGGAACAAATTTATGTTTCAAATTACTCATAGGCACGTTTGGACAGAAAAATAATTTGACTTGTCAGTCAAAAAGAGAAAAAAAAATGTCCCAATTTAAGTGGAATATCGAGAGCAGATGCTCTGACAATGAATATGTAAATTTATTTTATTTTATTTCTTTTAATTTTCTTTTTTTTCCATTGGATGTTTTTGAGTGGCACTTTATAAAAAAAATAAATAAAAGGTTTAACTTAATTCTATGTTCTGTCAATTTAAGTAAAATAAGTAGATCTGTCCATTTCTACCAGCTCCAACCTGTCTTACAAATTTATTAAATATAAGGTTTTTTTTTTTCGTTGTTTTTGGCTCATTTTTGTAAGAAAAAATAATAATATTAATACAAAAATGACACATTTCAGTAAAGAAATAAAAAGTAAAGGATTGTTATGTTCTGTCCTTGGAAACTGCTTGTCAGAGAGCACAGCAGGCGGTGATTTATTAACATTTCATTACTTGTTACTACAACTTCTTTGACTTTTTAGAAATGTAATTACAAATTTAAACACTGTATTTTTTTTCCCTTTCAGAACAGCGTGTACGGATGTTTGGCACCCGGCCAGTACTAATTCATTGCATTTTGTACACAAAATTCCTATTAATTAGGGACCAATTGAAGCGAAATTCCTTTTACTTTTCTTTCACTTTTTTGGCTTGTATCTCTAAGGGCCTACATATCATTTAGGCAAATCATGAGGCTCCTGTTGGGCCCCAGAGAGAGGGGTCCCAGCATTGGTTTGTATCATCCTGTTTTCTGCTGGGAAGAACTTGTACAGTTGCACAAAGGTGCTACATTTTGGACATGGGAAGGCCATGGAGGTGAATCAATTCCAAGCCAATCGGTTCTAGATGTCAAAATTCAGGGCAACATGTATGAACAGGGCTGTGCCAAGTTTATGGTGTTGTAAGGCAGGCCCTAATCTGTCCCTGGCTTGCCCTACCTAGGCAGAGCACCTGCCCCGAGAAGGACGACCCTGCACTCAAACCTCTTGCTGAAATATACCCTAGTAAACAGGTGACAACAAAAAGAAGAAAAACGGAAGACAAACGGGAAACAGATGCAAACAGAAAACAAATATGAAATAGTCAGACGGGCCAGGGTCAAACCAGAAGTATGTGCAGTACCAAGCGACAAGATGAGAGAGTAACCAGGAACACAAGCCAAAATCCAGGGAACCACCGAAACAACATAGCAGAGCAAAAACCAACAGCTAGGACACAAGAAGCAATCACAAGCAGGGCCAGGCCGAAAAGAAGAGGTTTAAATACCCCACCCCAGCCAGGGATTGGCTCAATTGCTTAAACCATCAAGCACCAAGCCTCACCCTGATCGAGGCTGCAACAAAATCCTTAAAGGACCAGTAGCGCAGTCCTGACAGACGTACGTTGAGCCAAAAAACTCTTCAATAGATGTGCAATAGATGTATGAATAGTCATATGCCCAAACCTTGCACATTCTGCACCAGACACAACACTTTTGAGTTCAACAAGAATGTGCCAAAGTTTTGTGCAAAGTTGTTGTACAAATCCATACCACAGCTGTAGCCGTTAAACGTGAGCACAGTCCAGGTGTAGCAGGAGAGCATATAGCACAGTCCAGGTTGGTAGCAGACTAGGTAAGGCAACAGGTAACAGCAGGAATTGGCAAGCTGGTGCAGCGACAGGAGTTCAGCAGGTAGCGGAAAAATGTACAGGCGAACGTATTAATGAATCAGCAGCAAACAGCAGCCAATGGGTCAAGCTCTGTGCAGGATACACACATCAGCGAACTGACCCAGGGCAAAGGTAGGAAGTTCCTTAAATGGGTTGTCTCACTACGAAGATCATAGTTGAAAATGTGGAGACCAAAAATTAAGGTGTAGCCTTTGGTTACTATTGGAAAGTGCTCGGTTTTAGAGAACGGGGGTTTTACATGTGCTTAGCAACGGTTTTTGTTTATGGTAGGGAAGATTCTGTCCTGCCCAGGTCTGCACATGAAAAGGAAAGGCAGGAAGAGGGGGGGCGGGATGTGTGTTTTGGCAGGCAGGGAGGAGAAGAGTGAGGGATTGCAAGGGGGTTGTGTGTATTGGCAGGAATCAGGGGAAAAAGGATGAAAGCGGGGGGGGAGTGTGATTGGGAGCCACGGGATGGAGGAGAGGCAGTGAAAAGGATACAATCACACAACCCCCTGCATTCCTCTCACTGCTTCTCCCCCTTGCCCGCCAAAACACACATCACGCCCCTTCTCTTCATGCCCCTTTTCCCTTTTCATGTGCACGACCTGGCGGACGAATGCTTCCCCGACCGTAAACAAACACCGTTGCTAAGCACATGTAAACCAGCCCCTTCTCTAAAACCCTAGCCTTTGCCAAAAAGTAACAAAGGACGACATCCCTTAGATTTTTTTTGGGCTCCACATTTTCAATTGATCTTGAAGGGAAACCCCTTTAAGTTACCCCAAAGGGGGGAGAGGTCCCTGGCGGGAACAGGAACACTGTCTCTGTAAATGGAGTGCAATGCCGCGCACGCGCCCCTGGAAGGTGCACGTGTGCACACAGGACGGCAGGGAGCTGGAGGAGGCAAAAGATGGTGTTCGGGCCCGCCACAGGAAGGGCAAAGGGACTGCAGGACCCGGGACAGGTGGTAAAAAAAGCCCGGGACACTAGGGGATTCGCAGCAGCGGCCAGGACCAGGAGATGGGGGCACATGTAGTCCAAAAGCGGGGACCGCGGGTGCCGTGAATTAAAAAGGAAAGCATTTTTTATGGGGATAATAAAATGGGGAAGACAGGGCCCGAGAAATTATGGTGTTTCAGTAAACTCCAAGGTTCCTCCCCACTTCGGAAATGCTTACTCAGATGGCAGGTATAAAGACTACATTAAGAATATTATACAGAGTTAATATAATATAGGAGTGGGAAATACAAGAAGCCTGTGCCCTTATGTATATAGTTACAGGGGGCTACATATTTTTGTAAGGGGGGAAAAAAAAGACAGAGGACTCTTTTGCTCCATGTGATGTGGGTTTGGGGCCTATTTGAAAGGAACTATGGACTTGTCACCTTGTGTGGGTATTAAGATGTAATTTTTGCTCAATTGTTTGCTATATACCCAAGCCTGGCTTTGTTTTGAGATTGTAATTCTGTCTCACTCTGAAGCGACCCTGATGGACTCCAAACACACTTGCAGTCATCAGAAACAACAATACGAAGCATGTGTCAATCAAAGAAGAGTGACTCTCCGCTAGAGGATTCGGAACGGACAGCGGGTAATTGGTGATAGGGGAAGGGTTTTGGTGGGGATTCACATGGGGGTACACTTCAAAACAAGAAATATAAAAACGGGCCCCTAAATACTCTCCTAAATCGATCCTAACCCCAAACCTATGACGTCCCCTATTATTCTACCCCTAAGACTTGTTGAGCTTTCTCTCAAACACCATCCCTAAGCTACAACTGACCCTAGTACAGTAAGTGGTTCTAGGACCTAGCAACTCCCTTGGCTGGCCCAGCAAAACATGGACAAACACCAAACTAATGTTCTGAATGATCAAAAACTCTAGAACTTGGTCAAATGAAACTCTGACAAGAAGCAATAATATACTAGAACTTGACATATCTGAACTCGACAATAGATTTTAAGCATATATAATCTGACATATCAGGACTAGACAGGACCTTGTTGTATACTCTGCCACCAGGCTTCAAGATTCAACTGAGCTTTGGGAGAAGGAGTAGGAAAAGGTGGGAAAATGAGGTCAGCTGAGATGCAGAGATCCTGATTAGTTGCCATACAACCACGTCAAACAAACACATACAACAGAGGACAGACATAACAAAGAAAGACTAAATGCCAGGAAAGTTCCTGTCCTATGTAGCACACCCAAACTATACCTGTTGTTTTGGGCCTTACTTGATTATACCCCCGTCTCACCTTACAACTTTATTTATATGCAGAGACACTGAGAAGTGAGGAAACCTAAACTTCAGCAAAAAGGGGGGGAGTTTCCCTTTAAATATCTACGAAGTTGCGCTAGCCCTGGAAGGGGTGATCAAGCACGGGAGCACTATGAGCAGCCACCCCGGATGGGAAAGACTGAAGTGGCTACATCTGGGAGTCCGCCAGTCACATGGAATGGTTCAATGGGTGTGAACAGAAGGCACAATGCAGCTTATGGCTCTACCTCGCCACTTATGACGCTTCGTCTTCAGAGTCAGGTGATGATGAAACTTGTGGAGATGTTCTGGGGAAAGAATATTGTCCACAGACTTCCAAGACCTCTTCTCTGCACCAATACCCTTCTAGTCAATGAGAGTAAAGCTCCCCACTGGACCCACGGAAGCATTGGATGTCCAAGACTTGGAAAGCTCGCACATCCAAAGAAGAAAAAGGAAGCTGAACATGAGAATCCTGACCATACGCTATGACCAAGGGAGAAGACCTGGTGGACTCATCATCTTGGTTAGTGTATAACAATTATGCCCCAAGCAGCGCTACCCCGGGGGCATCTTACCCAAGGAAAAGTACAAAGGGTTGCCAAAACATCTATTTTCCGGCCCACCTCCCCTTTTGAACCCTGGTATGATAGATACATGAAAAATAAAATTTCACTTGCAAAAGGCCACAAAGTTCTCACCAGAGCTTGGAAGTAAAGTGGGTGTGCAGATGGAAAATGTATCTAAAGAAATGGCTAGTGGCCATCTACGCAGGTCAAACCCAGGAAAACAAAAAAGGTGTCCATTTGAAAAAAGTATCCAACCTAATGAGGTGCCGGGCCGGGCGAGGGTAGGCCAAGGTAGGCGACCCCCTAGGGGCCTACCTTACCACCCAAGGGGCGCCTGGGGGCCCCGACCCTCGCCGGGCCCAGGCCGCCCCGGGGGCCCTGAAGCGCCGGCGGTCCTGTGCCCGCTTTCGGAGCAAGAGCAAGCGCTCCCTGCCCCGCAGACAGTGTCGGGCCGTCCCCGGGGTCGCGGGACCTCCGGTAGCTGCGGGGGCCGACACAGCGGGGCCGCCGGGCCCCTCATAGCGCTGAGGACCCGCCACGGCCCCGTGCGCTCACCCCGGCAGCGTCGCAATGACTTTTGATTTCACGCGCGCTCCTCCCCCGGGGCGCTAGCGCGTCACAGGCCGTGCGCCCGAGGAGCTCCCGGAGGACGCGCGGTGAAGGGACAGAAGAGGAGCCGCCCCGGGGGGAATTTGGGGTAAGTATTAAGTTTTTTTTTTAAGGCCTGCCTGTGGCCCCTATATTCTCCGTGGCCCCAAAACCCCTGCTGTGGCCCCATAAGCCTGCCTGCGGCCCCTTAATCCCTCCCCTGGGGCCCCCCCCATAATCCCTGCCTGCGGCCCCCTTTATCCCGCCTGCGGCCCTTAATCCCTCCCTGGGGCCCCCCCATAACCCTGCCTGCGGCCCCCTATAATGCCTGCCTGCGGCCCCCATAATGCCTCCTGCGGCCCCCCTATAATGCCGCCTGCGGCCCCCAAATGCCCTGTGGCCCCTTACCCCTGCCTGGACCCCATAATGCCTGCCTGCGGCCCCCAAATCCTGCTCACCCCTTTTAAAAGCCTGCCTGCGGCCCCCATAATGCCTGCCTGCGGCCCCTTTTAAAATGCCTCCCTGGGGGCCCCTATATTCTGCCCGTGGGCCCCCATACGCCTGCCTGTGGCCCCCTTACCTGCCTGTGGCCCTATAATCATGCCTGCGCCCCCTATAATACCTCCTGGGGCCCCCTATAATGCCTGCCTGGTGCCCCTAATGCCTCCCTGGGCCCCCCTAAGCCTGCCTGGCCCCATGCCTGTTGGGTCCCCATACGCCCCCCTGAGCCCCCATACGGCTGCCTAAGCCCCCCCATACGCCTCCCTGGGGCCCCCCCATACGCCTCCCTAAAGCCCCCATACCCCTGCCTGAAGGCCCCATAGCCTGCCTGTATCCCCTTCGCCTCCCTGGGGCCCCCATACGCCTCCTTGAGCCCTGTAGGCTGCCTGTGGCCCTTTGCCCCCTGTGGCCCCCATACGCCTGCCTGGTCCCCCCCCATACGCCTGCCTGTGGCCCCCATACGCCTGCCTGTGGCCCCCATACGCCTACCTAAGCCCCCATATGCTGCCTAGGCCCCATACCCCGGGGCCCCATACGCCTGCCTGTGGCCCTTTACCCCTGCCCTGTGGCCCCATACGCCTCCCTGGGCCCCATCCCTGCCTGTAGCCCCCATACCCCCCTGCCTAAACCCCCTAGCTATATTTTTGCCTGACCCCCTAGTATAACTGCCTGAGTGCCCCTATATTTATATACCTACTGTCTAAGGGGGAAATATTATATACCTGCCTGTGAGAGGGCATATTATATACCTGTTGACTAAGGGGACTTATAACTATAATTAAGGAGTTACTGGAAATGTGAGGAACAAAGAAAAACCCTAGCTATTATTTGCCTGAGCCCAGCTATAACCTCCCTGGGGCCCAATTTTTATTACCTTCCTTCTAAGGGAAATATCTATATCCCCTGCCTGATGAGAGGGCATTTAATCCTTTTGACAAAGGGGGATTTATTCCCTTTAAAATTTAAAGGGAGTTATGGAAATGTGAGGAACTAAGATATTTGTGTCCAAATCCTCAGGGACGAGTTTGGCCGGGAGCAATTGGCAAAAGGGTGTCCCGGATGGAAAAGAAAAGGGAAAGTAAAACGACGCTGATCAAAAAGATGTCTCCGGTGAGTCATTTAAATGTAACTGCAGTGTAATCACTTTTATTTCTGCAGAGCGTCTACTACAAAAAGTATCTTCACTATAGGCCCTGTATGGCGGGGGTATAGTAATCAGAGCCCGTGTAAAACTGGAGTACATGTGGGGGTTGCGTTCGGTCAGGTCGGCAGAAATTTTTTGGCCTTAATGTAATAGTTTGGGGTCTTGGGTTTTGTAGGATTGTTTTTTTTTTCCAATCAATTTTTGGTAATTTGCTCCCTGATGGGGTTTTTTTTGTGACTGTTATTTAGGGGGATTGCATGTCATACGGGGGGGGGACGATTTTAAATGCTAATTTGTCAGGGCTGATTTTCATTTTGCATGACTGCTGTGGAGATGGACGGGCTATGTGGAATGGCAGAAAATTAGTGCAGGACTGGGCAGGGGGGGGAGGAAAATTGTGTGGTGTGTTGTGGGGGGGGGGGGGGGGGTATTTTTTTGAGAGCGGGGGGGGGGGGGGCGCCATTGGCTGTAAACGCCGAGGGCCCCCAAATGCCTTTTCCCGGCCCTGGATGGTAAAATTGTTTTGGGAGAAAAAAAGTAAGACAAAAAATATGGGGATGGTTTGATGATAATGTATACTTCCATAAAATGATAATTTTGGGATGCTGGGGAAATCTGGGTTTCCCCCCCATATAATTTATGATGTCCAGCTGGTAACGTTTTCATCTCCTGTTTATATGATAAGGGCATGCGGTATAACCTGGGGATCTCCTGTATATGTGATTGGTCAGCTGGTATAACCGGGGATCTCCTGATATAGTGTTTTTTGGAGCATCTGGGGATAAAACCCCGGGCCTTCCTGTTTTTATGTATGGACAGCTGGGATAAAACCTGGGTTTTCCTGTATATAGTGATATGGAGCCTCCGGTAAACCTGGGGGTTTTTCCGTATATGGTTATGGAGCATCGGGGAAACCTGGGGGAACTCCGAATTTGGATAGGGGCATGTGGTATAAAACCCGGGGATTCCCGTTTTTTTATGGAGCATGTGGTATAACCCGGGGGCTTTCCGTATAGATGAATGGACATGTGGGGATTTCCGGGGATCTCCTGTTTTTAAATTGGGAAAATGGAGCTGTGGTAAACCTGGGGTCCCCTGTATTTAGTTATTTGGGCATGCTGGTATAACCTGGGATTCCTGGTAATAT